>CP092863.1:43783475-44001598 GCA_030710605.1 Cordylochernes scorpioides | reverse complement strand
GAACCCTGAAGGAGTTTTTAAGAAAGCTGGATGTTCACAAGAACTGTTGTTAAACCTGGAACAAGTACAACCACCATTAACTTCCTACATAATCCCATCAGTGAGAGAGTGAAAGTAACCACACACGTCTCTGGAATCTTGTAGCTGTAGACATTGGAGTGTCTTGGTACTGTGCAGCCAGACATTGTTCTCGAATGTATACTTACATCGCGACATATCAGGCTGGTAGAATAGCTGCCACAAGGCAATAAAAAGTCCAGTTCCACGACACACCCGGAGTTGACCAAGTTCCTGATGGTATCTGAAATGATGGCTTCATCACTTGACCTGATTTGATTCCTCCAATGTCACCCGTTCCTGCCTAACTCTTTCCGTTTTCTATCTGATCTTTTAACCCCAGTTAGCTCAGTGAAAAAAAAAACAGAATACTCAACCAAGAAACTTTTGTTCCAAACTATTTTTTATCTATATACTTATGTACACACAACACACACAGAACACAACACATGGTATGATCATTAAGTTCCCGGATTCGCTTATTTAAAAAAAAACTGAATTTTAAATAAAATTGACCGTTTTTATAAAATATTAAAAGTTCAAGCTACCCGGGAAAAAAAGAATTAGCCACGTACTTTTTTTATTTAAAACAAACGTAGCTTTAGCCGCTCGGCGAATTTTGAGATGGAATTTTTAATCGAACAACGGGTATGTTTGAAATTTTGTTTCAAATAGAGTAAATCGGTTTCTGAAAGTTTGCTAATGATTCCAAAAGCGTTCGGATAAGAGGTTATTAAAAGAACGGCGGCTTTTGAAAGGTTTAAAATGTTTAAAGAAGGTGTGACGTCGTGGTGCGGGAGACCACAGACTGTCCACACCGCTGAAAAGATAAAGGTTTTGATCATGAAAAATCGTCGGATAACAATCGGAGAGCTTACAGAAGCGACCGGCATATCATTTGGACTATGCCAGGAAATGATTCACAAAGATCTGGGATTCGAGGATAGATCTAAACCGAAATAAATGTTTGAAATTTTGATAGGCAAATAAAAAAAAACTTAAAATGTCCACATTATAAGTCAATATGATAGGGACATTTTAGGGATTTATTTATTTGCTCATCAATTGAACCTTAGATTAAATATTTTATATTATTATATATATATTTTTTACTTAACTTTTTCTATCCTTGGTTTTTAACCTAGGTGGCATTGGTTCTGAGCCGCAACTAAGTAGAGAAATGTAATTTCAAAATCCGGTCATACTACTGTTGTGCTCACTGTCCACTCTCAGTCTTTGTGTGAAATCCGTTAAGAAATCTCAGCAGAGTTCTCTAAACCCTAATGAGAGATATATACTCAAGAATCCCTATATAGGCAGGAAGAGGAGAAGTATTAAAAAGATTGGCAAGATAACGAATATGCACTCATAGACAAAACTTAAGGAAGTTGTACCTTTTAGCATGTATATCTATATATACAGTAGGTAGCGCGTCAGTCTCATAATCTTTTCTGTATATCTATATTCAGACAATAACTCTGAAATATATTTGATACACAGTGACCTTTATTGAAGACAAACGAGATAACCAAGTGTGAACAAAATTGCCTCTCTATCTCCTTAAAAAAAAAAAACCGGCGAAATCTGAGACTTCCACTTCCTTAAGTTTTGTCTATGAATGTATATTGTGTCAGGTATAAAATAAGGGAAAGATAAACATAAAAATGACACAAGGCAATTTATTTTGATCAAAACATAAAATAGAATAATAGAGAGGCGAGAATTATATATATATGTTTTAATTTAAATGTCAATATACACTATGTTACAGTCCCTTATGTACTTACTAGCCAACTTGGGGAACATGTGTAACACCATAAATAATAAAGTTTCTAAAAGAGAAGTCAGCCATGGAACCAGGCAACCCCGAGTAACCTATTTCGAGATTACATCGAACATGGCATTTTCCTAAAATATCACATGGACCGCATATACAGATAGACAGACTATTGCTTATACGGACAGACCGGGGCATATACAGACAGAGAGCCCAACCGTGTCATATACAGACAGACCGTGGCATATACAGACAGACCGTGTCATATACAGACAGACCGTGGCATATACAGACAGAGAGCCCAACCGTGTCATATACAGACAGAGAGCCCAACCGTGTCATATACAGACAGACCGTGGCATATACAGACAGACCGTGTCATATACAGACAGACCGTGTCATATACAGACAGAGAGCCCAACCGTGTCATATACAGACAGACCGTGGCATATACAGACAGACCGTGTCATATACAGACAGAGAGCCCAACCGTGTCATATACAGACAGACCGTGGCATATACAGACAGAGAGCCCAACCGTGGCATATACAGACAGAGAGCCTAACCGTGTCATATACAGACAGACCGTGGCATATACAGACAGAGAGCCCAACCGTGTCATATACAGACAGACCGTGGCATATACAGACAGAGAACCCAACCGTGGCATATACAGACAGAGAGCCCAACCGTGTCATATACAGACAGACCGAGGCATATACAGAGAGACAGACCGTGGCATATATAGACAAAGAGACAGACCGTGGCATACACAGAGAGACAGGCAGACCGTGGCATATACAGAGAGATAGACAGACAGTGGCATATACAGACAGACAGAGAGACAGACCGTGGCATATACAGACAGAGAGACAGACAGTGGCATATACAGACAGACAGAGAGACAGACCGTGGCATATACAGAGAGACCATGGCATATACAGACAGAGAGACAGACCATGGCATATACAGACAGAGAGACAGACCGTGGTATATACAGACAGAGAGACAGACCGTGGCATATACAGAGAGACCATGGCATATACAGACAGCGAGACAGACCATGGCATATACAGACAGACAGACAGACCGTGGCATATACAGAGAGACCATGACATATACAGACAGCGAGACAGACCGTGGCATATACAGAGAGACCATGGCATATACAGACAGAGAGACAGACCGTGGCATATACAGAGAGACCATGGCATATACAGACAGAGAGACAGACCATGGCATATACAGACAGAAAGACAGACCGTGGTATATACAGACAGAGAGACAGACCGTGGTATATACAGACAGCGAGACAGAACTTGGCATATACAGACAGCGAGACAGACTTTGGCATATACAGAGAGACCATGGCATATACAGACAGAGAGACAGACCGTGGCATATACAGACAGAGAGACAGACCGTGGCATATACAGACAGAGAGACAGACCGTGGCATATACAGACAGAGAGACAGACCGTGGTATATACAGACAGAGAGACAGACCGTGGCATATACAGACAGAGAGACAGACCGTGGCATATACAGACAGAGAGACAGACCGTGGTATATACAGACAGAGAGACAGACCGTGGTATATACAGACAGAGAGACAGACCGTGGTATATACAGACAGAGAGACAGACCGTGGCATATACAGAGAGACCATGGCATATACAGACAGCGAGACAGACCATGGCATATACAGACAGACAGACAGACCGTGGCATATACAGAGAGACCATGACATATACAGACAGCGAGACAGACCGTGGCATATACAGAGAGACCATGGCATATACAGACAGAGAGACAGACCGTGGCATATACAGAGAGACCATGGCATATACAGACAGCGAGACAGACCGTGGCATATACAGAGAGGCCATGACATATACAGACAGCGAGACAGACCGTGGCATATTTAGAGAGACCATGGCATATACAGACAGAGAGACAGACCGTGGCATATACAGAGAGACAGACAGACCGTGGCATATACATAGAGACAGACAGACAGTGGCATATACAGAGAGACAGACAGACCATGGCTTATACCGAGAGACAGACAGTGGCATATACAGAGAGACAGACAGACCGTGGCATATACAGAGAGACAGACAGACCGTGGCATATACAGAGAGAGACAGACCGTGGCATATACAGAGAGACAGACAGACCGTGGCATATACAGAGAGACAGACAGACCGTGGCATATACAGAGAGAGACAGACCGTGGCATATACAGAGAGACAGACAGACCGTGGCATATACATAGAGACAGACAGACAGTGGCATATACAGAGAGACAGACAGACCATGGCTTATACCGAGAGACAGACAGTGGCATATACAGAGAGACAGACAGACCGTGGCATATACAGAGAGACAAACAGACCGTGGCATATACAGACAGACAGACCGTGGCATATACAGACAGACAGACTGTGGCATATACAGAGAGACAAACAGACCGTGGCATATACAGAGAGACAGACAGACCGTGGTATATACAGACAGACAGACAGACCGTGGCATATACAGAGAGAGACAGACCGTGGCATATACAGAGAGACAGACAGACCGTGGCATATACAGAGAGAGACAGACCGTGGCATATGCAGAGAGACAGACAGACCGTGGCATATACAGAGAGACAAACAGACCGTGGCATATACAGAGAGACAGACAGACCGTGGTATATACAGACAGACAGACAGACCGTGGCATATACAGAGAGAGACAGACCGTGGCATATACAGAGAGACAGACAGACCGTGGCATATACAGAGAGAGACAGACCGTGGCATATACAGACAGACAGACAGACCGTGGCATATACAGAGAGACAGACAGACCGTGGCATATACAGAGAGAGACAGACCGTGGCATATACAGACAGACAGACAGACCGTGGCATATACAGAGAGACAGACAGACCGTGGCATATACAGAGAGAGACAGACCGTGGCATATACAGAGAGACAGACAGACCGTGGCATATACAGAGAGACAGACAGACCGTGGCATATACAGAGAGACAGACAGACCGTGGCATATACAGAGAGAGACAGACCGTGGCATATACAGACAGACAGACAGACCGTGGCATATACAGAGAGACAGACAGACCGTGGCATATACAGAGAGAGACAGACCGTGGCATATACAGACAGACAGACAGACCGTGGCATATACAGAGAGACAGACAGACCGTGGCATATACAGAGAGAGACAGACCGTGGCATATACAGAGAGATAGACAGACCGTGGCATATACAGAGAGACAGACAGACCGTGGCATATACAGAGAGACAGACAGACCGTGGCATATACAGAGAGAGACAGACCGTGGCATATACAGACAGACAGACAGACCGTGGCATATACAGAGAGACAGACAGACCGTGGCATATACAGAGAGAGACAGACCGTGGCATATACAGAGAGACAGACAGACCGTGGCATATACAGAGAGACAGACAGACCGTGGCATATACAGAGAGAGACAGACCGTGGCATATACAGAGAGACAGACAGACCGTGGCATATACAGAGAGACAGACAGACAGACCGTGGCATATACAGAGAGACAGACAGACCGTGGCATATACAGAGAGAGACAGACCGTGGCATATACAGAGAGACAGACAGACCGTGGCATATACAGAGGGACAGACAGACCGTGGCATATACAGAGAGACAGACCGTGGCATATACAGAGGGACAGACAGACCGTGGCATATACAGAGAGAGAGACAGACCGTGGCATATACAGAGAGACAGACAGACAGACCGTGGCATATACAGAGAGACAGACAGACCGTGGCATATACAGAGAGAGAGACAGACCGTGGCATATACAGAGATACAGACAGACCGTGGCATATACAGAGGGACAGACAGACCGTGGCATATACAGAGAGACAGACAGACCGTGGCATATACAGAGAGAGACAGACCGTGGCATATACAGAGAGACAGACAGACCGTGGCATATACAGAGAGACAGATAGACCGTGGCATATACAGAGAGACAGACAGACCGTGGCATATACAGAGAGAGACAGACCGTGGCATATACAGAGAGACAGACAGACCGTGGCATATACAGAGAGACAGACAGACCGTGGCATATACAGAGAGACAGACAGACCGTGGCATATACAGAGAGACAGACAGACCGTGGCATATACAGAGAGACAGACAGACAGACCGTGGCATATACAGAGAGACAGACAGACCGTGGCATATACAGAGAGAGACAGACCGTGGCATATACAGAGAGACAGACAGACCGTGGCATATACAGAGGGACAGACAGACCGTGGCATATACAGAGAGACAGACCGTGGCATATACAGAGGGACAGACAGACCGTGGCATATACAGAGAGAGAGACAGACCGTGGCATATACAGAGAGACAGACAGACCGTGGCATATACAGAGAGACAGACAGACCGTGGCATATACAGAGAGAGAGACAGACCGTGGCATATACAGAGAGACAGACAGACCGTGGCATATACAGAGGGACAGACAGACCGTGGCATATACAGAGAGACAGATAGACCGTGGCATATACAGAGAGACAGACAGACCGTGGCATATACAGAGAGAGACAGACCGTGGCATATACAGAGAGACAGACAGACCGTGGCATATACAGAGAGACAGATAGACCGTGGCATATACAGAGAGACAGACAGACCGTGGCATATACAGAGAGAGACAGACCGTGGCATATACAGAGAGACAGACAGACCGTGGCATATACAGAGAGACAGACAGACCGTGGCATATACAGAGAGACAGACAGACCGTGGCATATACAGAGAGACAGACAGACCGTGGCATATACAGAGAGACAGACAGACAGACAGACCGTGGCATATACAGAGAGACAGACAGACCGTGGCATATACAGAGAGACAGACAGACCGTGGCATATACAGAGAGACAGACAGACCGTGGCATATACAGAGAAACAGACAGACCGTGGCATATACAGAGAAACAGACAGACCGTGGCATATACAGAGAGACAGACAGACCGTGGCATATACAGAGAGACAGACAGACCATGGCATATACAGAGAGACAGACAGACCGTGGCATATACAGAGAGACAGACAGACCGTGGCATATACAGAGAAACAGACAGACCGTGGCATATACAGAGAGACAGACATACCGTGGCATATACAGAGAGACAGACAGACCGTGGCATATACAGAGAGACAGACAGACCGTGGCACGCCGCCAGAGCTATAGTTAGCCAAGGTTGCGGCCCGACTGTTGACCTCCCAAACTCCCACAAAAAGTGCCGGCGACGCTGGCAGGAAATGGAAGCCTTCACCAGAGCGGAAGCTCGTCTGCTACTCTTTTTTTCACACTTTTTGTCCTTTTTTAAAGTTTGCTTTGGAAATGCCTTAGGAATCCTGCAGGTAATGGTCAGTGAAGGCTGATACATCCGCTCCACGGCGCAGCTGCTGCATCCCTCCAAAGTAATAAAGGAGATATCAAGGTGAAAATTACATTAACTTACACGCACACAAAAATAAATCAATTTAAATTTTTTATAAATATATTTAAAATTTATTACATACATCTTTTTTTGTCTCGCTTAATATCGACCATTTTAAAATTATTTACATTTCATATTCGCATAAAAAGTAATATAAGAAATAGAATTACAAGATCCAATTGAAATTGAAGATGAAATTTACAACAAGCTCAAATATAAATAGGCATTCTATGTATGCTAAAAAAAGAATTGGATGTAACATGAGATTGAAGAGATTGATAAATAAAGTTCTTGAGGGTTGAGAAAACGCTAGAAAAGTAAAACTGATGAGGGACTGTACATAAATAAAGTTTTGTATATAAATAAAATTTTGTGTTTGTTCCGCGTAGTTCCCACAATATTTGATCCATCTCGAACAAACTTTGACACCATATTGAAATAAGTCTGGAAGATATCACTGTTATAACTAGCAAAAATAAGCAAATTAGTCCGATAACAGGATAATTTACATATTCCCTTTGCTCCGTGTACCCGTGTAATTCATCTGGTGAAGAGAATCATGGCGTCACTGTGAATACCTGAATCTATATAAGATCAGAGAAAACTGGAGAAGAATAAAAGTTATGGTAACAACGGTATCACCAGCTACCTGCACTTGCTGTAGCCTTAGGATAGCAGCAATTTTGATACTGAGCCCCTTTTCGAAAATCGATAAACTTTGCGTGAAAACGTGTATTAAGTTTTTAAATATATGTTTTACCTTCTATCACTTAGCTTTTATTTTCCCTTCTGAATAAGGTAAATGGCATTCACCTAAACCTGTATGAAATTTTTAAAAACTTTTAGTCGAGGGGTCAGTTAGCTAGAGGCGAATATGAGTAATGCCCAGGCAACATCATCTTCAATGTAGTAAAAAAAATACTTATTTTGACTTGTAAATATCTAAATCTGAGTTTGGTTTAGAGAATAGGAATAAGTTTTGACGATAAACTCAATCTGAAACCCGACATTCTGATAGCAAATAAAATGGTGCAAAAGCATGTGCTAAACGAGTAAAAGTTGAGTTAGATGAAAACGATAGACAAGCCATGATTTTCCCATTAAAATTTTAAACCTTTTAAATCTAAAAATAAATACACACGAGTACTTATAGAGACAAAAGATAAACATAAAGAAAGATTAAAGAGTAACACTATACCTACCTATCTAACTTGGATACTCTTGGAGCGTACAATAGTCGCAAACTTTTCGGGCAAACTACGTAAAAAAAGATTTGCTATTTACAGAGAGGTGGAATCAAAACTTTTACAAAAATACTTATAAAACAAAATGAATATTTTTACAAAAATTAACTATAATTCCTCATTCTAAAATTAAGCTTGTTTTCTATTATATTTGGTGCCAGTACTCTTGGTTTTAAGTATTTGAATAAAACCTCTATAATTTTGCCAACGTTATCAAAGTACAGGGGGTAGAAAAGTTATATATATTTAAAATATGTCGATATTTTTATTATCAAAACTTATTGCAATGTCTATAAATGTCTATGTCATGGCTATGTCAATGTCTATAAATATAAAATGCACAAATAAAAAAAAAAAAAAGTCTATTATCTCTCACATAAAAAATAATATCAAGGAAATGATGTCCATTTTGAGCTTCTCCCAGATGAGCTCTACACATACTTACATATGAGCTCTATTTGGTGGAGATATTTGTCTCATCTTTGTACCTGGACTTTTGCACGAATTTTAGCAATGATTTTGTGGAGTGCTTTTTGGATTGTTTAATAGACCTGGTCTTTTAAAGAACCCCAGATAAAATGACCCCTTGTCAGATTTTTGAGTAGATTTGATTTTCTGAAATTTTTTGCTTAAAAGTGGACAGCATACGTCATTCTTGTTGCATAGCCACGAGGCTGTAGCTGATGAACCATTTGAATCTTGTAAGGGAACATTTTAGTGTCTCCTTTTGAATACGTCTTAGTGACCTTGGAAATGTCAAGCTGTTGACAAAGTCCTCGGGTAGACGTTCCCTTCGTGTAGATATTCCCATCTAGATAGAGAGTAGAGATGTTGTATCTAACTAGCTTAATTAGGCTTTAGGCAATAAACTGAGGGAGAACCCTACATGGAGATCGGGAACACCTTGGGGCTATTGTCAAGGCTGTGTGACAATGGCTTTCAACACAAAAGTCTTAATCAGCTTCTCCAGAAAAGGAATGAAAGCCTTCAAGGTCGCAATTCACGGTGTCGTTTCTCTTTCGTAAACTGGTTTAGAATAATTAAATGAAAAACATTAAATTGGTAATAATTGTGGAAATATAGTCTGTGGATGAGTTGATGCCTCTGTATTTCCCCAACCAGGTTGGGTGAGGAACGAGCTACCATTCTAGTTGCAATCTAGTCAGTTCCAGGAAGGTCTTATCCCGGATATTATCATTGTCAAACAACAGGGACTCGGCAGTATCGCTGCAATTCATAGGTCGGATTCCGACTTAGAGGCGTTCAGTCGCAATCTCTCAGTTGGCAACCGTTCGACCGAGCGCATGTACTAAATGTCCGTACTGAGCTGAAGGACTACGGCCAGCAGCAGTAGGGTAAGATTCACACCACCTTAACTGAGAGTTGACCAACGCTTGGCGATTCCTGCTGAAGAGGAGCCGATGTCGAGAGATCACAAAGTGACGACATCGCCACCAGTGAGTTATCCTGTTGGTAAATTTCTGATTCCTATTGCTTCAAACATCAAAAGGATTGATAGACCATGTTTTCACTCTCTGTATTCATTCTGAGAAATCAAGGTTTGTATTTGCACATAACTATAAGTACATCACATGTCTACCTATCTAGAAGGCAGTTCAACTTTGCACATGCACCCTGTCATTGTTACCTTCCACGAATCATTGTAGGCTTGACGGCAGCCATTGTTTGGGATATCTGTGACTTGATCTCTTCCACCAATGTAAGAAGTCACAAAGATTGGAAATTTAATTAATGGAATGTCATGAAATGTGATAGACATATAGAATATAAAGTAAGAATATCATTTAAATGAAGATATAAAAGAAAAGAACGTTTTTTAAACTAACGAATTTAACAACATTTATTCTATAACTCCTACCTAAAACATAATAGCTACATATATAAAAGAGGATCTGATTGCCATTTATCGAAGCAGTAAATCAGCTCTGCCGCCATCTATGGAGACATGTTATAATATACTTACACTTCATTCAAAAATATCTAATCATCAGAGAGAACCCATCGTAGATCTATTCCTTCTGAATTTCTAATACACAATGTAGCAGCAACAGTAAAACCTGTCATTAGCGGCCATTTTAACGACCTATACAAAACGGCCGAATAACCCAGGTTGAGGTTGTAAGATTCCGATGCATGTACACGAGCATGTCTACACATACAAATTGTCTCAATTTGACAATAAAAATAATTTTATTGACATCTTGTCAATACATGCAAAAAAGCACAGTCTGCATTATTTTAAAAGATAATTATATATATGCGTAACACACACTATGCACATGTTCACTAGATGACCACGGGACCATGTGGTTTTAGTATCTTACAACAGGTTAATATAGGGTCAGCTTAAGACTGTATTTATAAAAATATGTTAATAATATGCGCGACATTAAGAAAATTGCGCTGTCATTCTTGAGAGGAAGAACACAAGACACACGCACACTGTCATTGTTACCTTCACAACCATTGTAGGCTTGACGACAGCCATTGTTGGGAATATCTGTGACTTGATCTTCCACCGATGTAAGAAGTCTTAAATATACGTTATGCGCTTTCGAATGGCCAGAGGACAAACAATCCTTATACCGAGAAAGTCAACAAGTCTCTCCGAGAAACACCTTTGTTGGAAAATATTTCTCCTATATGTAAAAATATACTTTGATTTTCTTTCTTCTATATGTAAATAGATATTTTGCATATTTTCTCTTTTGTTTGTATTTTTGCCTTTATAAAAGGAAATGCTGCCTGTGCCGACAGAAGAGATCGTGGCTAGAGGAGAGCGCGGCTACTGGCTGTTACAATAAACATGTCTCTTTTACAAGTCTTTTAAAACTCGTCCAAGTTCATTTCTGGAGTCTTCAACTTCTTGAAGCATTACAGGGCAAGTTTTCTCTGTGGTACAGCCATATTGGGGTTTACCTCCTCGACAACCTTCATGTGTAGCATGAAAGAATTCCAAATGACATCACATGTACCTGCCATTATGTATGTTGATATAAATAGACATAGAACAATATGTTTTTTTTTTATTTAGAAAATTGTAAGTCAAATACACTCATGAATAAAACTTAAGGAATTTGTACCTTTTAGCATGTATATTGTGATTCCGACATTAACTCTGAAAGATATTACAGTGACCTTTATTGAAGAAACACGAGATAACTATGAGTGAACAACATTTTTCCTTCGTTTCCTTTAAAAAAAAAAAAACAATACCGGCGTCATCAAAATATGAAGCTTCCATAACTTGTTTCTGTGATTGTAATTCAAAGGTGAACACAGAGTATTTAAGATTAGAGGAATTCATTATAAACAATAATGATGATTATCTAAACCTATTACTTCTGCTGTAATTATCTTTCTGAAGCTACTGGCGCACACTTAAGAATCAAAATATTTCTAAGTAAAAAATAATAATTGTTAAACCGAAGAAACAATTCATTAAATATGGGTTTAATTTAAGGTATTTTAATCGAAACAGTTGAAAAATTCAGTTGATCTATGAAGGTTCTGATTTCAAACCAAGAGAAGATCATAGTTTCGATTGGTAACTCATCTAAAATACATAACTTTGATCATAAACCTGTGTTCGTTTCCAGGACCCTTCTTTATACAGTATCGAAGCCACGGAAAGTTGTCTTGAGCTGACATTCCATTTCCGAATCACAGATAGCACTGGTTGGTGATGATGATAAGTATGATCATTTAAAACTATATTTCAATGCGAATAAATCATTCAGTAGTCAAGTCAGGGTTAAGTTGCATTTTATAACTAGATAGATTGTTACATGTGAAAACAAATGAGAAGTGAAGAGAATACAAATGGGAATCTTATTGGAAGCTGGAGAACAGTTCCTAGGAACATATCGATGGCTAGGTAAGCGGCGAAATGTTTATCCCTCTGAGATTCTTATCCGTGTGGTCTCGGGTATCTTATCATCGCTTGAATCACCTCGGCTCTTGTGGCAATCCTTATCTCAGCTAGCTTCAACATGGCCGGCCGCGCCGAAAGATCAAATGGTGCTGCTCTGGTCTTTTTACATTTACACATGGGCCTATTGTTCTCATTCTTACCTAGGCTTGGTGCTGTCCTTGAATCTATGTATTATTCATGTATATTTACTTCTTCCTTTGTGTGTATGATGTATCTTGCAGGACGGCTTTTGTGCCAATCATAAACCTAGGTGAGCTTTAGTCTAAACTACAAGTATGTAGTCTGAAATAAGAAATCAGCTAGTGCGATTAATATCTTATATGATTCTCTTCCAACCAAGGTAAGATTAACATCTTACCTAGTAAAGTATCTTCAAATTCGACACGTCCAGAAATTGATATGAGAAAACCTACTTAACGTGTTTTCTATTAGATAACACAATATTACTACCTGAATTATATTGGCCTCAATGGTGCAAGATACGTTATGAACAGCGAGAGAGAGAGAGAGAGAGAGAGAGAATGTAAAGGAGATAGATTGAATAATGGGAATGTTTACATGTACAGTGACTACGTCACACGCACATACCACATTCCCAGCCAGTTAGTGCCTCACACATGTGACATGCGTCGACAGACGCTTGTTGTCAAAGTATCGTAGACACTGCGTGTGGCAGAAGTCTATACAAAAAATGTGCTTCTCTAGTCACTCCGCCAATTAGCTAGACCTAAGATTAATGAAACATAGAAAAATCATATTGGTAGGTTATAATTATTTGATTAAAATAGTGACAAAAATTCGTCTACCTTCTTACTTCTTTTTTTAATTATCATTTTAGGAAAAGGGCGGCAGTGGGTTGTCGAAATGTCAAGAAAAATAAATCACTCCACACAACCTGTAATTAAGATTTTATCTGAAATATAAAATCCAACTGTGGGTTCTCTAGTCTCAAACCAACAGGGAGAGTAAGGGTGGTTTTCTGGTGAAGAGAACCAAGCAAGTGGTGCACACACTGAACTTCAATCGTTGAATGTGGCAAACAAGAAACTTGATACCTCCTACGCTCAAAGTCAAGGTTTTAGCGAATTCCCCCCGAAAAAAGATTATCAATAACTGAGAATGCTGAAATGTAATTTTATTAAGCGAGGAATAAAAAACGTAAAAAGAAGTTATGATGAAATGTTCCCAATTAAAAAATAAATAAACTGAAAAATAGTGCTTTCGCGCCACATAAAAGGCTCGGCCTTACGACAGGGGAACAGATCCCTCCTGTGTCTCTCTATTTGCATACTATGGTTGAAATTATAAAACATGGTACATGCACTACGTCACACACATGGGTTTCTTGTCTATTTCTCGACTATCTCCTTTTAACTTCTTGGCTATTTCTTTGTTAACTTCTTGTATACTTCTTATTAACTTCTTGACTATTTCTTGTTAATTTCTTGCATATTTCTAATATACTTAGCGTATATTTTTTATTCAATTCAAATAAATATAAAAGAGAATATGGTTTTACGGGCCACTAACCAAAGTGTATGATGAACATAAATTGAACTCTTGTTATTTCATAGAGTTATCATGGCGCAACGACTGACGCGTCTGATTAGGTATCAGAAGATATCAGGTTCAAATCTTGGTAAGCCATGTTTTTTTAAAGAGTTGTAGGGCTATATCTCCCGTGACACATTTCAATGACTTAACAACATGGCGTTTTTGTCAGTTAGTTATTGCAAGAACATGGACCGTGTTAACGTATTTCAGTCACTATACCAAAGCGAAACGACCATTTTGGAAGATTTAAGATCGTAGGACTTACAATCGTAAAGAAGATAAAAATCATAAAATTTTATTTTTAAAATAAGAATCCTTCAATTTGCTGCTACAGAGAGAATATACCAGACATTACGAAAAGAGGAGGAAACCACCTTCAAGATTGATAGCTGAACGTTGAGCAAAGTAATTTCGTAAGTACCGTTGATTTACCCCGCCAGGTTTAGAAATCGGCGCTCAAACATCGATGTAGGGCTCAAGCAAACATTCAAGAGGAGCCGGGACCCGAAGACTTTCCAACAGCTTATGGGGGAAATACAAACCTAAGGTAACATGGAAATTTATTTTTAATCAAAGCAATCATACTAAATTAATATAAAAGAACAGGGAGACAACGAAAGAAAAACTTTGTCTGAGTAATCACACAAATATTGAAATTAATAATATATTATAAATGTTATACAGTGTAATGTTATATAGTCGAAGAAGCTCTATCAACAAATAAATGTCAACGGCAACCTGGACTTGTGTCACCTGATACTGACGTTCTCATTCCCGACACACCAAGTCCTCCGTGCAGTGAAGATAATAACTCCCTTCAATTTAAAGAAACCCTGTAAATTCTGTTGAGTGCTGTCACCTATTCCAAGTAGACTTAGTATAGCCATTTTTTTTTTATTTCGACTTAGAGCGCACTGTACTGTATAGCCATGATAAGCATAAGTAGAAGCGTGTGACTTTTTAAACATTAAATACACCATGGGTATAATACACATGTAGAGCAGTTCGACTTTTTAACATACAAAGCGCCGTTCAGCTACTGCTGGGTTGGAAGAGCGCAAGAATCAGGGAGGCCATGAAACATTTCACTATTTTTAAATTTTTCCATTGAAAGTCCAAGGTACTGGAGGAGTGTTGGAAATGGCTCTTTCTATAAGGTCCCATTTCCTAGAAGTAAAATCTCTACCCGGCGCCCTCACATGGTGGACAACACTCTAGTGAAGCTAAGCCATGAAGGAAACCGAGAAAACAGCGGGAAAAGTATCCACCTCCATCTTTAAAAAGAATGTACCTCAACTAAGTCAATTCCATGGTGTGACTAAGGGTTGACAACGTATATGAGTTCCAAAAACTAAACAAAGGTTTTTGATTAAAATTGGTACTTTTATAGATGAGTTGCCGATCAAAGTTATGAAGAATTCCGTCTGTCTTTGGTCTGAATCAGTTCTCCTATATGAACTGTATCCGTTCTTTCCTATCTGTCCCTGCGGTTAACTCGCCATGCCACAATGTTGGGCTCATGTGGCAGTGTCAACGGTGTCATCCCGCCATACCCTGCTAACTCCACTTAGCCAGATTGTCCTGGTGTGGAACTACCCACATATTTCCATGCCCAGCAATAGCCGCAGCCTTGCAGAAAATTGACATGGACCCAGAGCAGCAGCTTTACACACCCAAGATAGAAGATATTGCGACTTCTGCGATAGAGATACATGGAGACATCTGTTCATTGGACACGACAACAACAACAACTTAGCCAACAATTCTACGCGGCTTAGAACACCGCTTTCTTGGGAATTCTTGGCACTTATAAAATAGCTCCGAAAGTACCTAAATCCAACGAATTACCAAATACACCGTTATTACAAGGCTGTGGCAATGAGCCACTAATTGGGTCTTCGGAGGATACCATGTAGGGACGCTGTGGCTAATTGGACTTGGGAAATGGGACTGAGGGTCCTGGAGTTGCGACAACAGAGACTGGATGATCTAGACTAGAAAATGTCTAATCACACTCTTTATTTTAAAAATCTAGCAGTCCACGTTTTTATATTTTAATAGGAAACAAGGCATGCACCTTGTAAAAATATATTTTATTGATTTTTAACAGTATATTTTATTGGCGTTAAACATCGATCGTCCACGCCAAAAATAAACATGAGTTATCCTACCAAGGCTGTCGTTGTGTGTGTCCATCTAACTATTGATGAAATAGATAAATCCAATAAAAAATTTATTCAACGATTATTGGAGTCTATCGACAACAAAAACTTTGAAAATATATTTTTAGAACGCTTTAAACAACCATTTGATGTTGTTTTTATCAGCATTCACCATCTTAACCCTATTAGGAAATTTGTTGTTGTATTTTTATAAAAATAAAAATTTTAATTATGTTTAAGCCGTTTTGTAATCTCTATATTTAATAGAAATGTGTAATTGTCTGTTCGGAGAACTCCTCCAAGTTTCTTAACAGAGATTTCAACAATTGATCTGTAGGCGCCAGACACTTTCGAAAAATTTCGAAATTCATTCAACAACGTGAAATTTCCTGACGAATAAACACGTGTACGTAAAGGCTGGGATGACATCATGTTCATTTCGTTTGAAATATTTATTTTGGTTTATATCTATCCTTGAAGTTCTCTATAGCATGTTTAACACGCTAATGGCCTAGTTTCTATATTAAAGACATAAATGTTATATTACTAGAACAAATGGGCTAGAGTCAAATCTTAAAATGGAACAAGAAAGTGGCTTGAGGAATAGGTGAAGACCCTAGAAAATATTTTCACAAAGAAGTAAATGGAGGGAGATGTAGAATGGAGTTTTGGCCACATGGCTGGGGATGATAACAGCATTGATGTCCTGGTGAAGTGAGGCCACAGCCAAGTTCAGTGTATGGTAGGGTAGAAAGAAGCGCAAGGATAATAGTAGTTTTGATTTTATACAATTTTATTAACACCCGTCAATACTAAAAACACTATTAAAATATACAGAAAAAGGTAAATAAAACAAGGGGAGACTATGAACAATTCTGTACAGCCGGGAAGACTCCCCCAAAGATGAAGAATCCTCTTCTAGACAATTGGAGGGTCTTCGTTAACTCCTTCACCTCAAAACTCAGGAAAACTTGTAAATGGATGACTTGGTTGAGGCGAGAATGGAGTAGGCATCCAGCCCGAAGAATTAACTTGCCCTGTAGGTTGGGTGGATGGTGTTGGGTAGAGATTGAGATTGAAACCGATTTATTACAATGTTCACATAAGATTATATAAGGTTAAATACAGAATAAATATAAATGTGATTGTTGGGTAGAGAGAGAAATAGAGAATTATTTTTATAAATATTTAGCTTATTAAATAATCAAAGGGTTTTTAAAGTCTTGGCATCTGCCAAGACCCGAGTTTACAAGTACTTCCTCGGTATGGAACTGAGGAGGGTCCAAGAAGACCTTGTCGGAAGGAGGACTCTCTCAAGTTGGAGGAGCCTTCCTCATTTGTTATTGTTGTATATTTTACTTTTTACAATTTTTCTTGTAAATCCTCAATAGGAAAGAGTCAATAAATATGTTTGAATTGTCAAAGGAAAGTGTCGCGTAAAACGTGTCTACGCCTCAGGCTCTGCTTCGCCTAGACGCCCTTAACTTCTTCTGGTTCCGGGAGAAGCTAGACAACCTTTCTCTAATGGCCTCTTTGTACTCCTGAAGTGGAGGCTAACTGAAACCCAAGTTCGATCTAACACCAAAACAAATCAACACTAACTCACACACAGATTTATTTTTCAAATTAAGTACACACACACACACAAAGCTTTTTTAAGACCACCGATCTTATACAGATTCACCACAGTAAGAAATTATAGATGGAGCTCCTATACTCCAGGCAGCGCAGCACCCAACAACAGCCTCCAGGTCCGACGCATGTCCAGTGGCCACATGTTCCTTCGTGCATACGTCAAGGTTTTTTCGAATGAAGTACAAGATTTATAGTAAGTCAAATTTACATATATTCTGATTATTTTTATATAAATAAATTTACATAACTCATATTTCCATATTTACAAACAATAGATTTACATAACTGTTTTCCGACAGAAAGGCTTTGGTCAGACAGTGGAGTGAGTTGCTCAGAAGTAAGATTGAAGGATCCTGGAACCACGTATATACTGCTGTAGCCAGGTTTGACCTTCACATCTAATTCTTGTTTTGTTTTCTCCATAATTCAAGCGTGGGTGTCTAATTTATGAAGTTACGTCAGACCGATTTCTTCTTCAAAAAGTCTTCTGAGAAACAGGTATATGCAACGCCCATCTCTCCAAAATGTTAGGGATTAAAAAAAAAAGTCGAGAAACATCATTAATAATGATAAAAGTTTATGAAAGTTAATTTTATTCTATTTTTTAAATTCATAATTATAATTTTTAAAAGATATACTAGATTTTTTATAAATAATATAAATAAACGAGAAGAATAGAGAGATTATGCACTAGACCAGGGATCGGAAACCTTTTGAGTCAGAAGAGTCAAAAATTACAATTTACAAAATTTCTAAGTTTTTAAATAGCCACAATATTTTATTGACAACAATAAATAGTATATATACTTGCATAATAGTACTACACGCAGCTTCACATCCAAAAAGCCGCATGTGGCTCGCGAGCCGCAGGTTGCCACCGCAGTACTAGACTATTCAAAATGTAAAAAAAAAAAAAGGTGTAGTTTGATTTTTTTCCTTAGTATAAGTTAAATAATCTACTTGGAAGAGAGGTTTTGTACTTGGTGTAATGTCTAGCGCTCTGAATTCTGTGGTTCAAGTTCAATGCTCGGTGGAACCTTTTTTTACCGCCTTTAAGGGCGCTACTAACATAAATTCTGTGGCTACAATTTTTTTTTTGTCTCCTTCTGTTTTCAACATAAACATTTCCCCCTCAAATTAACAATTCCTTTATAAAAGATGGCCCTAATATATATGTTGGTATCTTGTTTATTTTAAATCTAAATGAATTTGTTGTTTGCGGAAGAAAGAGAGCAGTGCTCTAATCATGTTTATAAATTTGCATTTCTACTGCTCTCAAAGCTTATGTACATAGTTTATTTAAAATACCTTTTCCGTGAGTTGATACAATAATAGAGAGGTATGGTAGATCAAATTGGCGAAACCGCTGATGTGAGCCAAGCCCTTCCATTATTTTAATGTTTGCAGTAAGGGCAGTAGTAAAAACCGTCATTTTTCAAATTTCTAATAACTTTAGTACTTTAAAATGTTTTTGTGGGTATATATATTTGAAATTATCTTTAAAAACTAACCTTCTTCTTTGGAATTTCTTTCTTGATATTTGATATCGAAGATCATCTACTGAGGGCTGTACCCAACATTCCTTACTTGCTTCTTCATTTTCTCAACAACCACCTTTTGGGAGGGCTAACTTTCTTCGGGGATTGTTATATTTGAGTCTTTTCCCCAGAACCGCTTGCTGCATTCAGCCCTTCCCACTTGTCCTTTTGACGGACATGTTCTCATCGACCGACCCACTCTCTATTGGAATGGCAAGTCCGGTTTCTGGACAGCTTCAACACCTCTTTGATAACTTTTTCCTCAATGTGGTATCGCTTTCTTCATTGACTGCTCATGATTTCAACAATTAAACAATACTTTAATGACCTGGGCTAATTTTGATCGGCATATTCAGGACTTGTAAAATCAGCATGAACTTAAATAAACAATCTGCCTAAAGAAACAGCAATGATTAAAATTATACGAGAGATGTCTTCTATTTCTTCGTTTTCAACAATGAAACCTTATTTGGAAACTCTAAAACATTTAGTATCTCTTTCCATATTCATTTGAGTCGTATTTTTCTCGTAGTTCCTGCTACACTTTTAAAAATAATAAACTTGATATAATAAGACCACAATCTATATACAGTAGAACCTCTCTGTAAAGGACACCTATTTTCAGATCCAAAGTGTCCTTTATGTAGAGGTGTCCTCTTACCGGAGAATTGCTAAATAATAAAAATTATAATCTTGGTAATGAAAACTGTCCTTTGTAGAGAGGTGTCCTCTCTCGTGGAGGTTCTACTGTATAATAAATAATTATAATGCAGGGACGGGTCTTCTTCGGGCGAGGACTGGATGGCGATGTTCTGGCCATCTTCGCGACCTCCAAGGCATCTACAAATTTTTCTTGAGCGCAGGACTGAGGGGAGCTCAAAAAGACCCCCTCCCTGTATGGACTCTGTAAAAGTGGGGCATCCTCCCCGTCTTAAAGATATGTAAATATGTATTATCTCTCCCCCCTTTTGTTGTTATATTTTATTATTTTAAAAATTAATTAACTGTTCGTTAGCTGTCAATAAAGGCTTTTAAATTGTAAATTGTCTGTAATGTATCAAAGTTTCGTTTGTGTAGGTCAACTAAGTTGAAAGCCTATTCAAAAAGAACTGGATTAATTTGCATATTCCGGGGTGTGTGACACTATTACAGTGAACTCCTTCTATATATATTGTCAAAATTTCATCTGGATAGGTCTCAAGAAATGCAGAAATTTATGCAGAACAAAGAGGATGCAAATACGGATGTTATCTTCGTACCTCCATTTATTGGCTCCATCCTGCTCTGCGGCGACCAAGCATGCGTGATTGCACTTTCCAGGTTCCAAAATATTTTTTAATTTATCGCACTCTTAGTGGTGAAGTATAAATTCTGCAAGGAATTGTTCTAATTATGTCATAGCAAACTTATTTTCAAAAAGTAGCTCTACTGTGTGGAATTGAAGTGCCTGCAACAAGTCTGGCAACAAGCGCGTGACATCCCCGGACCGTGACTGGCAACGTGACTCAGCATTTTGTCTAACAGGCGGAGTTCCTCCCGCTCAGGTCGACGTTCGGAATTCTTCAGAAATGTCCGACTTTTGTAAAGTGGCGAGAGAATGGTATCCATCTCTCTGAAATAGGTCCTGCTACACATCACCAGCCACGACACCTTTTTGATAGATTTGGTCAATTTCCTTCCAGTACAACATCACGTACTGATAGCACGAAACTGTGCTAAGTTTTAGGTTGTTAGCTCTTGGCTGAATTTGTCAAAGCTGGTGTTGGGGTAGATTCTCTGAAATCTATCTACGTGATATCTACGCAAAGGTAGTCAACTAGAATGTAATCAAAATCACATTAAACACCACCAACATTGATATTAATATAAATTGGAATTTGTCACTTCGGTATCATTAGGATTATATATGTAACCTTCTTGCGGCCCTGATTGAGCGCCTTCGGGAATCATTCTGCGCGCACTAAGATACGCGTTCTTAGTGGCCCACCATTTTTGTGCTACAAAAAAAAAAAAACAATATTTATCTATGAAGTGTGTGTCTGGTTAAAAAAACAAAATTGGGAACTACTGCTCTAAGGTATCTCACAAAAGTTCAACCTGTGCATATCCTCCCAGCAGTACAGCCTTTTTGTCTGGAAGTTCAGCGAGACCAGGAAAAATGGGAGTTGATTATTATCTTCATAAACAATGAGTCAAGGCCAGTAGACGACCTTTCGTGCATCTGTATTGAATAGATCAATACAAGCGACACTTTTTATATTGTCGGTTTCTCATCAGATGGATGTGTGATGTGGACAGGAATGTAAGGTTTCGTTATGAGCATGTCTCTAGGAAACAAATGCCCCAGACACACACTTAATGTGTGTTGGGTACCCTATTTACACATGTATTACGGTCGAACCTGTCTTGAGCGGACCATGTCTTACACAGAAACATGTTGTATGCAACATTCTAAATCCGTGTAATCCCAGGTATTATATTTTTATTACTTGAGCCTGTGTAGAGAAGGAACCTGTGCTAGCCAGCCATTATCTGTTGCATAATACAACTATATACGTACGTGGCCGCCTTTCCTGTATTTACCAAGAAAAACTATTTGTGCAAATCTATATAAATGGTAGTGATATTTCCAGTCTAGTAAACTCTTCATAGGTTTCTTACCAGACTCCAACAATCGAGGTGGCTATTACCGGATCTGTAGATGTGCGAGTCACCATTAAAATCGCGCTGTCACTTCGATCTCCAGTTTCCCTGTCGCATGTCCGGAATAATGTTCTAGAATGGTGTTATCCAGAACTTTTAATAAATCAACACTTATTCAATTAATTTAATCCCCTGTATCAAATTAAGATGAAAACATCAGATTTCCAGGGATAAGTTCATTTTTATTATTATTTTTTATATTATATAGGAAAAGAGGGGGGACTTATCCCAGAACTACTTTAAATCAAGACTTAGTGGATTCCGATATACGACCTTTCGTTCAGTGACTGATCAAGAGATATCTGCCGTCATCTTGTACCTTCTATAAATTACCAACATCGAGAATTGAGTTCCGAGGGGATCTTGTGTTTTTAATTCAACATCCTTGGAATCTGCCTCTTCTAAAGATAAAAATCCAATAAGGCGCCAATAAGTAAAAACGGAGACTGACTGACCGACCTACATAAGAGGGGTTAGTGAAGGAATGGTGCAGCTGTCGACAACCACGACTCTGCACTTTTCCCGCTTCAATGGCCTCTGTCTCTTGCACAAGTGCAACACCACCAGAGAGTGTAAGTAACTGAATGGGGTTCTATGGCACCTTGTCAGTGCAAAAGTCGAACTCTTTCTTTCTACATGGGTAGACACGTGGAGCACCAACGTGTACTTGGATAAATAAAAACGAAACACTTTCATATGAAAGAAATCAAAGTTATTAGCTTTATAGTTTCATCACTCTAGACATTTCACCAAAACTTCCACTTTTAAACAAACGGCAAATGGGTTCTTCATAGCTTAGTTCTTCATCTAAATAGGCAACTTTGATCACAAACGTGTATTTGGTTCTAGAGGCCCTACTTTATACAAAGAGCATGGGCCCCCATGTCATATCATGAAAAATTGTCTAACTAGAGGATAAAATAACGTTCCATTATGGAAACCTCTGTATGAATGATGATGATGAGTCACTTCAGAGATTACAAGATGGTTGGTTATCTCTCCTAAACCTGTTTCTAAATAAAATGTTCCTTTTCTCTACAGAGAGAGGTGGCCATCATAGAGAATAAGACCTTATTTGTCCTTTACTGCATAGTAGTTACAGTATAACACCACTTTAGAATTTCATGTCAAAGTACATGTATATTAATATTGTGATATTTTTACAAAGAAATATATAATTTAGTTATTTAAGAAATCGTGTTTTTACAAATATGTGTAACAAACTGTACAGTTCTACATATCTGCTTATGATAGGAATGATGTTCCTCCAACTTGCTCAGCCAATCCTGTAGATAACTGCGGGGAAGAGGTTGTTAAGATGAGGCATTGCCAGTATTGGACTTGATCTTCTCTTTTCCTTACACTATCGATAGGGCAGGCAGCAGTATAGGGCAAGCCAAGTAAGATTTCTCAACTGTATAAGCTACCCACTCCCATCTGATTACATTTTCTATTGGCAGATTGTTTTCAGCTAGAATGGTTTGTGTATATCAACATTATGTATTACACATAAGTTTCTCCACCCAATTTTTTAACCCACACTCACAGAATAATCAGTAGTGGAAGTGAGCAACGAGGAAATTAAATTTCCTGTTTCCTTTAAGAAGTATATCCATTTTAATCAATCTCAAGGTCAGAGTTGCTTCATGGGAAAACTGATATCTCCTCTCTTACTATGTTTCATAATAACTTTACTGCAATTATCACCAATGAACTAAACCCATCTCCCACTAACCAACCTTAGACAAGTCTAAGTGTTTCTACATTAGTCTTCCACATTACCTACCTGGATTATATATACAGTAAAACCCCTCTATAGCAAACCACGGATATAGCGAACCTTCACATATAACAAACCTCAAATAATACCAATTTTTATTTTATAATAAAGTAAACTATGGCATTAACAAACCATGGCTATAGTGAACCACATGATCAGTACCATTGGGGTTTGCTAACAAAAGTGGTACCTCTCCCTTTTTTTTTTTACATGACTACCATCCTCCTGGAATCTGTACGATATATAAATACTGTATATATACACCCACTTGTTTCAAGTGATCTCTTAGCTCTTTCTAGATCCATTAAAATTGAGACAACCCTGGTGTCAATATAGATACACTACTTACCATCCTGTAGTGTTGGTTAGTGGGAGATGGATTTAGTACAAAGGTGATATATAAGATACATACAGTTGAACCTGTCTAGAGCACCCCCTCTAAATAGCACCTCCCTCTCTATAGCGCTCGATTTTAAATACGTAGTACGATGCGATTTACATTAAAGGTGTCCTGTCTATAGTACCCCCTCTCTATAGCACCCTATTTTGGTGAGTCCCTAGAGGGGGCGCCGCTATAGACAGGTTTAACTGTATATACATATCATGAAAATTGAACAAAAATATAAATATCAAGTAGCCACAATATACCCTAGACTTCAGCATGCATCAAAAATGTCAACATAGTTAATACATTTCTTTGTTCCCTTGCTATGATCCTAATTAACTTAATAAGTAAGCCATGAATTGTAAAAGTATATTTGAACTTGACGAAATGTTGTAAACTTAGTATCTTCAACAGTTTTGGAAATGATAAAGCACAATTCGGATTATAACTACATGAAAATAAGACCTAATCCAAATAATTTATTAGTGTGCGACATTTTGGTAACATCATTGTTACCATCATCAGACAAAAAAAAATTTTTTTTATTTGTCTGAAAATGTAACGCTATTAAACATCATACACTATTAATTTATTTGTATTTGTTCTTATTTTCCTGTAAGTTTTGGAAATAAATTGTTCTTCAGTAGCTTAAAATTCTTGTAGATTGCGAAGCTGCTTCTAAATATGTATACCTTGTGATGTACTTTCAGTAAAAGCAGTTCCAAACACAACTTACCAGCAGGATTATCATGGTCATTATGTAGATAACTACCATTAAGAGTTGTAGCTATGTAAATATCAGTCCCAATTATCAGGACTTGGTGCAAAGTCCATGTACTAATATCTGTCAACTCTTCATTTATTCCAAGTACACATGGTACAAGCCATGATAATCATGGCAAGTAGTAGGCAACTTATTGTACCACATTTACACATAGCAGTTTGATCTTTGCACTTACAAGTGTGCCAGGGATCCTGTTTAGTTACTAGCACTCAGTGGGAGTTAAGACTCCCAGAAAGATTTGCAGACAATTGAAGCAAAAATTTTTTTTCAGAAAAATAAGAAGTGCTCAATGTGAGCATGATTCAATCCCAGGTCACTAAAGCTATCAAAAATGTTACTAATTGCAAAAAAAAAATGTTTGCATAGCCAGCAAGTTGTTCCAATTAAGTTGTCTCATTATATTAAAAAAAAAAAAAAAAAAAACTCCTTTGTGTTATCTAAAATTACTCCTAGTATAGCCCCATGTTTATTACAGCTTTCCCTTTATTGAGGCCAGCTTTCTTTACCCATTGTGAAAAATGACCTCTTCTAATTAAGACTATCTCAAACCTTTGTCTTATTGAGAATATTAATAAAGGTATGTATCTAGGTCACTAACCTTTGGACAGGCACAATTTTGAAGACTGATGTATTTTTATAAACAACAAAACTATTAGGTATTAAATTACTATATAAATTAATGACATTATTAACTGCAATGACTCATCCATTGATGAGCTCTACTCATTCCCAGCAGACACCATCTATAAGCCTTACAAGCTTGATACCCTAATATGATTGAGTGGAGATAAGAAAGAAATTTTATCTAAATATCCTAAAAGGCATTGTGTATTATATAAAATTTACTAAGATAATGTAACGTGACCACAATAAATGTATAAATTATGGACCAATAATTTATTTATTTGGATATGGTCTTTTTCTAATCTATAACCTAAATTGTACCTTATAAAATTGTATTATTTTGTTTAAACACAAGATAATAAGATCAAATCCAAATAAATAAGTCTTATTACCTTGTGTTTATAATCTATAATCCAAATTGTGCCTTATCATTATTTTGTTTATTATACAGTAGAATCTCCCTGTAAAGGACATCTAATTGCAGAGCCAAAGTGTCCCTTTAAGGAGGTGTCCTCTTACTGGAGAGTTGCTAAAGTGTAAAAATGGTAATTTTGCAAATGAAAACTGTCCTTTGTAGAGGTGTCCTAAAGGGAGGTTCTACTGTATATTGTTTATATACTTTTTTTATTAACATGGCAGTTAAAAATCTGTCGTAAAAATTTACTATGGTTTGGCACTGTGGTTGAAAATCAGTTCTACCTGAGGAAATGGCCACACCACATGGCCTTCACTCCCCACCACAACTCGAGCAGTTGGCCAATTCCACTGGAGAGGTCACGGCATTGTTCCATCCACACCTGTTCCTCCTCCATTCACCTGCTAATTAAACAAAATAAAAGAAGACAAACCATTTTAATCCAACCTCCTTTTTTATTTGTCAAGTTGTGCAGATCTGTTGGAGAAGAAACAAGTATAAAAAAATAAACTTTGCTAACCTGCCTGAACACACAAGCTTGACTATTCAAAGTAAAAAAAAAAATGGGATCAAAAATTTATCGGACAGAAATTAAAGGAAAAAAAATGGGGAGGAATGCTTTTAGTGCAATAGAGCAAAAAAAGAAAATGGAATTACTAAACAAACAAAAAAAAGATGTGGGGGCAGGTATATATATATTTAATATCAGCAGTGGAAAAACATGGGGCTTTAGTTACAACAGAAGGGGGGAATGTTCTAGGCCTCAGCTTGGAGGTCCTCTTCCTCAAACTCTCCCTCCTCGTCTGCTGTGGCCTCTTGGTACTGCTGGTACTCCGACACCAGGTCGTTCATGTTGGACTCCGCCTCAGTGAACTCCATCTCATCCATGCCCTCGCCCGTGTACCAGTGGAGGAAAGCCTTGCGCCGGAACATGGCTGCACAGACATCCTTTTGCTCTACCTTCCATACTGAAGTGTACAAATATATAGGCAAGAACACTTCCTTAATTCTGCAGATATAAACCCACCCAGAGAACAAACAATATCGATGAGGAACCTTACACACCAGGCTTACACAAACATAGCTTGGAATTCACAAACTGGCAAGAAAATGCTGCAGATTGAACAAAATGGAAACAAATACTGTGAGTTATCTTAAATAGTAGTGAAAAAATGCTCCTCTTCTAAAATTACCTAGGCACTCCCTATTTTTCAAGAAATCTCAACAGGAGGTGGTTCTCCATAGTGGCCTACAGAGTAAATTGTGGAGACCAGTACCTGTTGTCATTCCTCCTGCCATGTTTGAGCCATGCACCCATTGCCTCAAGTCAGCAATGCCAGTTGCATTTAAGTCCAATGCATGTTGCGCAATCTTATATAAATTAATAATACTTTTTAAACACTCTGCATAAGTCACACTATCATATTGGGATAGGAGGAAGAACAGCCACTATAACATCAGCAAATTTCTACACATGCAGATTCTGTTCAACTTTGGAAAAAGTTGAAAACCTATATTAGCCCGTTTTAATTGATGCCATGGGGGTGTGGTTTCAACTTACCTATCCAATAGTAAATGTAAATTCAAAGAAAATAAATAGGTCAGGTCAATTAATATCTTTTTTTTTGCCAAATGTCTAAATTCAATAATGTGCTGTAAGTGTTTGCCAATTCTTCTAAAACATTAATGTTCTAAATATTATGTACCTTGTATTTCTGAAAATATGGAATGGCAAAGTGGTAGCTTACCTGTGAATTGCTCGGAGATCCTCTTGAAGAGCTCCTGGATGGCAGTGCTGTTGCCGATGAAGGTAGCGGCCATCTTGAGGCCACGGGGAGGGATGTCACACACAGCGGTCTTGACGTTGTTGGGGATCCATTCCACGAAGTAGGAGCTGTTCTTGTTCTGCACGTTCAGCATCTGCTCGTCCACCTCCTTCATGCTCATGCGGCCACGGAACACAGCAGCAACTGTGAGGTAGCGGCCGTGGCGAGGATCACAGGCAGCCATCATGTTCTTGGCATCAAACATCTGCTGTGTCAGCTCAGGGACTGTCAGAGCGCGGTACTGCTGGCTTCCACGGGAGGTGAGGGGGGCAAATCCTGGCATGAAGAAGTGAAGACGGGGGAAGGGGACCATGTTGACTGCCAGCTTGCGCAGGTCGGCATTGAGCTGACCAGGGAACCTCAGGCAGGTTGTTACACCAGACATGGTGGCAGACACGAGGTGGTTGAGATCGCCGTAGGTGGGGGTGGTCAGCTTGAGGGTGCGGAAGCAGATGTCGTAGAGGGCTTCGTTGTCAATACAGTAGGTCTCATCTGTGTTCTCTACCAGCTGGTGGACAGAGAGGGTGGCGTTGTAGGGCTCTACCACAGTGTCAGACACCTTGGGGGAGGGGACAACACTGAAGGTGTTCATGATGCGGTCAGGGTACTCCTCGCGGATCTTGGAGATGAGCAGGGTTCCCATACCAGAGCCAGTTCCTCCACCCAGGGAGTGGGTTAGCTGGAATCCTTGCAGACAGTCACAGCCCTCAGCTTCCTTCCTCACCACATCCAACACAGAGTCTACCAGCTCAGCTCCCTCAGTGTAGTGGCCCTTAGCCCAGTTGTTGCCTGCCCCACTCTGGCCAAACACAAAGTTGTCCGGCCTGAAGAGCTGTCCAAATGGCCCAGAGCGGACAGAGTCCATGGTGCCAGGCTCAAGATCCACCAGGATTGCTCTGGGGACATATTTCCCTCCTGCAGGAGCAGCACCAAGGTTAGCACAAGCCAGGGCTCCCAGAACCAAGGTAACTCACCAGAAGCCTCGTTGTAGTAGACAGAGATCCTCTCCAGCTGTAGATCTGAGTCACCATGGTAGGTGCCGGTGGGGTCAATGCCGTGCTCATCAGAGATCACCTCCCAGAACTGGAACCAGTCACTGGTCAGGAGAGAACAATAATCTAAAAGAAAAATCCTATTGTCCTGGTTATAAACCCAACCTAAGCCTTTGATTGAAACAAAGAACAACTCTTTAGAACTTGTATAAAATATATTGCCTTTCTTTATTTCATCATATTGTTTGTAAACTGTTTCCAAAGTGGAAATACCACAGCCCTAGTTTACTTTATTCCTGTATCCTATGTCAATGGATGGACATTAAGATGATCACGCTAAATCTGCATAGATGTTAGGTGATTGAATGAAAATATTTTAAATGTGAATAGACTCAATCTAAGCATAAAGCTGAGAGTTTAAGTCAAATATCAAGCAATAACTCCTGCAACATGTCAGATATTTATACAAAATCTCCCTAAAAATACAATTTCCTTAATTTCAACACACTTGCTATAATATTCAACATTTAAAAAAAAATGCCACCATAGATTCAATTAAAGATGGTGATTTGAAAAGAGAATTGGTCAGGATATAGGCAACTGTTGAATTATAGGAAGAAAGTATGTGAGGAAAACTATAGGCCTAAAGTATCCCTGTGAGCTAAACTAAGGTAAGTAAGTTTGCCTGCCAGACTTTGGTGGGGCAGGATCAATGTAGCCTGGCATTTAGCCATATCTGCTTTCTCCACAGTCTTCAACATAACCCAAGCAGAGTAGAGGGAATTTCTCCCGGAACTCCTGAGACCTATTAGGGCAACATCATTTCTACCTTGGTCAGTCTAAGGTATTTAGTCAGACAAGGCTGTTGCTGAGAATTAACAAAGATTGCTTATATTTCTTATACATATATATTGATGAGACTGAGGCCTTGTTGATACACAACAATATATATGTACCAAAGTAGGCACATATCTCCCTATATATTTTTTAAAATTACAAATTGATACAGTTATGTTGTTAGATAAGACTCACAAGATAACAATTCCAAATAGAATGGAACCTTATTTTAACCTTTTTTCCCCTTAAAAGCCAACTTGGTTATAACATCATAATTCTTAGCTACTTATTGTTTTAATACTGTAATTATAAAACAAAATCTTGGCCAAACACAATGTTGTTATAGCGAGGCTAATTTATAGGTGTCAGTGACAGCACAAATCAAATGGAGAATAATTGCTTGTGCTACCTTGAGCATTTTATTACGAGTTCAAATTATACACTAGCATGTGTGTGGAAAATGGATGAAATCTCATGTGTGGTTGCCAATATTCCTAGAAGTGAAGATTACCTAACTCATCCAGCTTCCCCTCTCAAGATACAACATCTCAATTAAGATCTTCAATAGGATCAACATAAAAAGACATGTTTGGTCACAGAGAGAAAAGAACAATTTCTTAAACAAAACAGAAGGAATGATAAAGCACAATTTGGATTATAGATTATAATACAAGAAAATAAGACCTAATTTAAAAAATTTAATAGTGTGTAATGTTGTAAGGACATATTTGTGTGTAAAGACGCACTATTTAATTACTTGGATTAGGTCTTATTTTCTTGTAAAACAGAAGTAACTAGATTAAGACTACCTACTGAACACCAAGCCTATTTAGGTGGACTTTGATGGTCAGGGGTAAATCTAACTGAGCTCTTCAATTACAAGGTAATAAAGAGTCATTGTTCAATAGACAAAAAAAAAACACTAATTAGAGGACTTAAACTGTATGTTATATTGAAGGAAGCAATTTTCCTTGCAGGATTTATCACCCAAATCAGTGTAAAAATCTGATTAGCTGATGGAAGCTGATAGAAGACATCAAGAAAAATTCTAAACAGTCACCCTATTGCTACAAATTAGATTAAAGCATCACATTGTCCCTGATTGGTCATTCAAGTCACACACATGATAAACTATCTGAACTAAAGCTATCTGAAATCTATTGCACTTGTGCAAAATTTTTGGAATATTGGCAATAAGTAAGCAGAACTACTGCATTCCTTGCCAATGGAAATGGCTTCTACAGTGATTTTGTCAGAATGTTATCACCATGAGGCTCTGTTTCTTACCTCCCAAATTGACTGAGGTTTAAGCTGGGAAACAGCTACAAGCTAAGAACTAATAGGAATAAAATTTCAGCATGTATTATAGCTATATAAAACTTCTAACAAGGCTAAATGTAGGCAACATGTGAAGGAGGAAAATTCCTTTTAAAAAGGCTTGAGAACATATCAATGCATATATTTTATCTTCCTTGGGACATAAAACAATTTTAGCAACCTGGCTTGCAAAATAAGTAACCAAGCCACCATTTTTATTTTTGATCTTTGGAAAAATTAGATGAGGCACATTTGAAAACCATGTGCTTCAAAATTTAATATTAATATTTTGGGGGATATATTTATATAAAAAGTTTAGACATTTAAAAAAAAAATAAATTTAGGAAATCAACATTTATGAACAAAGATCTTAGAATATTTTATAAGAATGAATAGTCAAAAAGATAAAATGATCCTCCAGGATCAATAAGGTAAGTTTCTAGACTTTGACTATAAATTTTACTATTGCAGCCATTACATTTGAGTTGGCATCAAGTTGCAAATGATTTCTAATATTCTTTATAAAAATTTTTAGGATGAATCTGACTTTAGAAATTTTATTTTTTTACATTATTTGTTAGCAAATTGCTTTTAGATTTTGAAATGTATAAAAAATGGTATTAAATTAATTACATTTTTTGAAATATAATTTGCATGACAAATTTTAAATTTTGGATTGGGTATAAAAAAAAGTTTAGAAAAAAAAAATTCTTCCTATTCTATTTAGGTTAAATACATAGGGTAAAGGTAAAAAAATATTTATCGCCATTAAAGTGCTAAACATTTTTTTTAATAATTGTAAAAATTCAACAAAATATTAATTCATGCATGCTTTCCTTAAGTACTAGAAATTACACAATTTGACCATGCTTGTCAAACATTACCGGTAAAACTTTACCAAAGGAATTTTTACTACTCAAAAAAGCCTTATTAACATTAAGTTTAAATAGATTTTCTGATGGTAGTACTAATGTGAATATTATAAATATACATCTTTTTTTTTTTTTCTTAGAAAATTCGCCCTAAAAAATTAACGTTACAAAAAAGGCGGGAACGTAGTTTTGTCAAAAGTACTTACTTTTGCACCAATCTGGTTTCCGCACTGGCCAGCCTGCAGATGAACAATCTCCCTCATGTTTGGAATTTGAATTTAATAATATTTCTATTAAATATAAAATAAGAATTTCAATGAAGAATTTTGAGCAACGTCCACAGCGGCTAGGAGCCAAATAATGCCACTCGACGAGAAAAGGCCAACGACTACTCTCTATTTGCTGTATCAATCCGCAATATTTTCTATTTATAAGTTTTTCACGTTCAATTATATTTAAAATATATTATATTTATCTTAATAACTATGTTATAATATAAAATCAAATTATATTTTAATATTTTAAGTAACTTTTTTGGTAAAATATATGGAACTATTTTCTTTCGACATCTGCAACTTGAATGTAACGGCCAAAAACGTGTGCTTCCTACGCCAACAAATTGATCACGTGACATTAATGGTTTCCTATTGGTCCAGAGTTGGCTCTGCGGCTATAATAGCATTTTTATCGTTGGATGTTTTTCTTTTTTTTTTATTTGGCATTACTTTGTTTGTTGTTAATTTTTGTTTAACTCCCATTTGTTCTATATATGCACTCTGTGTATGAGCTTGTATTTGTTCAAACATTTAAATTTGACCATGCTTGGCCCAGTCGCTTATAAAGCACAAGAAAACACATGAGAATTCACAACTTTTAAATGTAGAAACCAAGGTAACAAAAATTAACCCTGGCATGATTTAGTGCAAAGTTAAACTAATTTTTAGACAGATGTACATATAATGCATGTGTGTTGTTGTTTTTTTTTTATATATATCTAAAAGTGTCATTTTCGCTAACCAGGACCCCCCCCCCCCCCTTTTTTTTTTTTTTTTTTTTGTTTCGACACACATCTGTATTTTTTCTATAAATAATATATATATTTTTTGCTTATCCCACAATTGCACAGAGTACAGGACATAATAACCATGGTGGGTAGTTAGCGAGTACATTTTACAGTAGGTGCACCACATGTAGAAATTAGTTCGACATTTACATTTACCAAAGGCTCCCAGTTTGGTTACTTGCACTCACTGGTGGGGTTGGACTTGTGCAAGGATCGGGACCATTGAAGCAGAAAAAAAGTACTCAAGGTGGGATTCGATCCCGCAGTTGTCGACGATGTGTACTTCTCCTCTTTTTAAACTAACGATCCTCTCAATAGCCCCGGGTCTTTCACAACTTCCAACCCGCCAATAAGTGGAAGTCACCAAACTTTCATCTGTATAAAGTCAAACTTGATATGTGGGGGCGCATACGCTGTACTACTTAGTATGTAAACAACCCACCATGATTATCATGACCTTGCTTTATTCGAAACAATATGACAGATCTCTGATGAACTATCAAACCAGCTAGACCATAAGTTGGCGCTGTCTCAGAATTTTGCCTGGATTGTTTCAAAGATCCTGTTTGGTAACTTCTTGGTATTTCACTTGGTGTATTGTATGAAGTAAACTTGAGGAATCCAGTCGTGCTTAAATCTGGACATTGTTGATTGTGTCAGGTCTTTGTAGCCGTTCCTGCTACGTCAGCCCATTGTGGTGTTTTGTCAATGTGGTATGCAGACGTGATATCTTGAAAATATAATAAAACAGTTTTAATCACAATTTAATTTAATTGTGCTGATAAAAAATATATAAGACATGATAAAAAGCAATAGCTGACTTAAGGCGTGAAGAATGAAGAAAATAAAAGATGACGTATTTACATATCTACAAAAAGATGTGTGCCGGCCAAAGGAAAACAACAACAATGAATTAATACATTACAAACGGCGCCATCTGGCGGCCGACTTCACAGAGTTTTTCTAGAACAATCTATTTTGTTATTGAATAAAAATATATATATATATTATGGATGGCTTATCTTGATTTGTCAAGAAATTGGGTTGGCCAAATATCTCGGAGCAAGCTAAATAAACGTTTAGTTTGTTTTTGCTCCACTAGATGGCGCTCTGCCATCTAAAAAGCACATGTGCTCGTGGTCAGGATATACCTTCTTTATTTTTAATATATACAAGTATAGAGTCTATATACATTGTTTTTAGCGAGTTAGAGAGAGATCAAAAACATATAGATTCTCAATAAGTTCTTTTATTCTAGTCGCATCTTTGTAGATATTACATAGACCCTAACCCTGACTTTGCCGGTCCCAAGCCCGGATAAAAAAAGAGGAGGGAGAGCAGTAACAAACTCGCTAAAAAACCTGGGCTCAGCTGGCCCGACTGATAGTACCCTGTAAGGGCTCCTGATCCAGGGATACAGGATGAGCAAGCGTCTGTACTCCTTGTTAGTAGCGACTGCACATGGCGTCTATTCCTCATGTCAGAGGTGGCCATTTCATATTGTAGCTAAATCGGCCTATTACTGAGTAGTGCTTCCAGTCTTAATGGCAAAGACAGACTGTTTCACCCAGTTGGATATAAGAAAGAAGAAGACATAGACCTTGAACAAGCAGTCGGTTTGATAGAGCGCTTGTTGAAATCCCTCGAATTGTTGTTAGCTGCCGTTAACTTTGGAAAAGAACGTCAATGGCAGAGAGTCGGTAGTGAGATAACTCTGTTCTGTCCTCGCAGAGAAATCATTTTGTATCGTTCTTTATCCCAAGTACACGTGGTACAAGCCATGATAGTGGGTAGAAGTTGGCGACTCCTTTTACTGTAAGTGCACCACATGTCTACACATGTAAAAAGCAATTAGACTTTTTCACTTACAATATACCAGAATCCCGTTTGGTTACTTACACTCGCTGGTAGAGTAAGGAATTTTAAAGAATCGGGGGCCATTGGAGCATTTTTTTTGCTTAAATAGAAAAAAAAGTGTCCCAGAAGAAAACCACATAACATTTTCAGAAAGGACGATGGGAGGTCGGTGGAAGAGTGGCCTAAACTGTTGGTTTTCGACCGCTACGACCCAGGATTCAATCCCGCATTGGACTTTTATTTTTATTTATTTTTTTTTTTCTATTTAAGAAAAAAAAATGCTCCAATGCGGGATTCGATCCCGGGTCGTAGCGGTCGTAAACCAAGTCCCGGAAAAACGAATAGAGAATTCCCTGTTAGGCGATATGGCGTTTTCCTGGGAAGGGAAAGTCGCTATGTAAATAACTATTCTGTTACATATCACCTGTGCAAATATTATCGTGGGGATAGAATTTAGAGTTGTCTATTTTACCCTTTGTAGAGATTATTCTAGTGCTATCTTAGTTATTGGTGGTATTTATTTCTGGACAAAATGCGATCGTTGCAGTGAATCAACCAAGAAAACTCCGTAGATTTCAGGATGTTGACTAATCTGTCCGCGAATCCGATATATATGTGTTCGTTTTTATTGATACCTCAGGTAGTTGAGTTAAGCAAACATGGGGGGGTCGGCTGCTATCCGAGATTCTAAGCCAGAACCTGAGCGTGAAAAGAGGTTAGTGGGCTGCATACAATTATTCTCTTTGCATAAGAGAACCTTTATTGTGCCTTTAATAGGCAAGATCTTCTCTAAGCAGTCATTCCATATGCAGTAGAGGGCTTCTGTCAGATAGACGGCGTTGTCCCTTATCCTGTCTGTCCTCTGGTCATGTCTTCTTCTTTAAATCACTTTATATTGACCGACATCCTTTGTTAGCATTGATTTTATTTACGCTCATTCCAGCATCAATATACCACCAGAATTTATACCTTAATCGTTTTATATAACAACAACAACAATTTCCGCCAAAAATGAACGATTTGAAATTATATCGCCTGCTCAAGTCCATCTGTAGACTTTTCCGGGCCCTTGAAAATCTGAATCGTGGCAGAAGATTGCGGTCGAAGAGGCTCCATGGGCGTTTGCAGGCTGAAAACGCCACAGCACAGTGGCAGCAGCAAAAAAGAATTTAGTGATCAAAGTTCCGCGAGTTTAGAGGACCGTGTTCAGAATGATGTTCGGTAGAAGTGGGGAGGACAGGGGCTTTGAATTATTAGAATGTCAAGGCATGTGTGGAGTCTTGCAGTGCGACTGAATGAGGATCGCGCTTCGAGATTGGCAGTGAGGCCTTTAGGGGAGCAGTGGGTGTATTTAGCGGTGCTTGAAGTAGACAGGGATGGGCAAGAGTCACCTTCATGACCAGATTTGCTACAGTGGTAGCAAATGGGATCAGAGACAGGATCAAGTTCCAGAAACAAGGTGCATGTCCCATTACTGAGGGGACGGTGGGCCACTTTAACGGTTGCCAGGAAATGCTGCGATGGCTAGGATGATAGAACTCGAAGTGTCGCTTGCTACCCTGAAAATGCAGACACGAGGAAGTAATTCGCGGGGTTCATGTTCTCGGCCAGCATCTCGTTCAGAGCAGAGCTGAGGGTGAGGATAATCTCGGGGTTAGCAGAGATTTTCTTTGATGCTGAGAGAAGCCCAGATGACGTTGTTGGGAATGGATTGGGTGGCGCAGGAAGATACTTCACGGTAAAGACGGCCTACAGAGCCGCCGCGGGTAGAAACGACGGAAGCGCAATATCGAAGTTCCTAACGATACGAAAATGGCGACCGAGGATCCAGGATGTGCGTAAGAAGAAAATAAAGATAACGACGATAACATCGCAAGCAGTGAGGTATGGTCGCCACACGTGAAGAACCATCTTCGTGTGATAGGCGGATTACTCAACAACAACAAGAGCCAATGGCGTCAAAACTGACTGAGAATGGAAAGAGGACCTGAGTTGGAATGTGGCTCAACAAACAATGTCTGACGCTAATCCTGGCGTTAATTTTAAGGACGGCTGACAAGCCTAATGTAATCAGAGACATTCAGGGGTTTGAGGGTCCCTTTGAAGACAGGAGGATAAGCAGGTTTAGTAGGAGGAGAGTGTTATGACGACCGTCAATTGTGGCTAAAACCGTCCATCACCTGTGGACCAGGGGGCAAACGGACCAATGAGGAAGAAGCCCAGCTGTCTAAAGAGAATCCCTGGACACTTTTATTCTTCCGTTCATCATTACTCTTCACAATTCATCCTTTCATACCTCATCCCTAAGGATAGAAATAGTCGTTATTTCTCCTTAAAATAAATTACGATTTTTCGCTCAAAAGAAACATTTTCGGTAAAACTTGTCAAACGTCGTTTTACAATCATAAGCCGCATTATATTGTGTTATATATTTATATACAAAAATATGATAATATATTTATGAAAAATGCATCTCCTTATCGTGCAACTTATGCACCTTATTCCAGTACAATATCACATTTGTACTATTTTTTCACATGATAATATATGTTAATATCAATATTTGCAAATTTATAAAAATTAATCATTAAAAAAATTAAATGAATAATTATTTAAAATTGATTTTTAAAAGGGAAGAGAGTCAAACATTTGGTTAAAGATAAAACATGCTAAGCAGTTGTTCATATTAAATCACATTAAGTTCGAAATTCATAAAAATGAAAGATGATTTTGTGTGTGTTTCACAAACCAGTAACAATAAAATGATATTAGATCTTGTTGTATTATTTTTGTTACTGTTCTGTTTAGCATACAATCATCTTTCACCTTTATATTAAACTTACAAAATAACAAGATATAATCTAGAAAGGATTCATCTAAATAAGAATCACTTTCGTTCTAAAGGAATACTAGATCCTATTTCCCTTCTTTCAGCAAATCTATCACATTCAGATGAGTCTTAGATAAAACCAAGTGGGAAAACGCATTGAAATATCATACAAACATCATAGTCAAATCAAAACATCGTTTCATCAATTTAGAGTGACACATCCTGCGAATAGTCTTTAAGTCTAATACTTCCTAGACAGTGAAGACTGTGTTAGATTGTATAAAGACATATTATCACTTGAAAGCTATTTTTTGACAACTGCAACAATGAAGTCTGTGTGCCTACAGCCATTATTGCTTTCGACGATCCCCGACCTGGACCTGACGACTAAAGGCTCACTCAATTCCGCTGGACTCTAAGGACTTATATAGGATGCACGAAGAATGGATCCTCACTCCCAGGACCACCTGATACTGAAGACCTGTAGGATTGTTTCATTCCCCACCACTGGACCTGGACATCCACGGACCTATCTAGATGGAACGCGAACTGATTCCAGTCGGACCTCCCTTCATATGGACCACCAGGACGTGAGTGACAACGTCACGTGGAACACCTCATACGCTTCATACAAGACACATCACCTCAAGCACAGTTTTACATTGAAGAATCCAATGTAAATACTTAGTGAACATACTAGATAGATGCGCTAGCCACAAACAGGTCCGTATAGCCTGATTTGATATGACTTAATCCAACTTGGAGGTGATTTAATAAGTTTCAAATTGGTTGAGTTAACTTACTACACAACATTTATATATTTTAAAATTGTATTCCTAAAAATATATATATATAACATTCTATGCTTACGTTTTTAAGTCGAGAAGTACTTTAATAGTTCTAATTCTGTAAAATATACATTTTTTCTTGTGTTTTAAAATACTTTTTCCTATATACATATACACATTTGTTCTTTGCTTAAAACGAGAATATTTCACAAATAGTATTTATATCCTTAATAAAACTGATAACCGGCAATAATAATTTACCAATGCTTAAAAAATAAAATGCCACAATTCACAGTACGATCTAATGATAGCGGTTTCAAATGAAATGAAGATATCCTCCCAAAAGATAAGTTTACTTGAGCGTAATTTCCCTCTTTACAAATTATTATTAAAACTTATCGCCCCCCTTTCATAAAGATTGGAGATCATCATAGCAATCATATATTATTATTATTATTTATAATATATACAAGACAATATCCAAACTACGGAGCTGACAAAGAAAAGAAAATACCAGCTACTGGCGAGGGAAATGGCCCAAACTGAAAAAAAATGCCCGTAAAAGTAGTGCCGATAGTCTTAACATGGGATGGAATAGTAACCAAATATAACAAACAATACAGGAAGGAAATAAACATAAGAAAAAGGGACTTTGCATATATTCAATCCCTGGTGCTAAAAAAGACGATGGAAATTATCTCAACAGAAAAAAAGAATGAACCTTACGATAAGTTACAGAGAAATAAAGAAATGGAAGCCATGGATAGATTGTTGGAACGATGTAGGGAGCTGGCATGTGATGACGAGGAAGGTGGAACACCGGACATGGAGCACAGGGATACGACGACCATAGAAGAGATCCAGGAGAACGACCTAGAGCAGATGACAGGAGACCTGACAGACAAGAATGGATCAAGGCCAGGGGACCATCTTATCGAGGAGCCACTAGTAGAGGCCATAGAAAGACTGCTGGAGAGCTGCAGGACATCAGGGGACCATAACGGCAAGGGCCACAGCACAGACCAGGAGTCATGATAGCAAATGTAAATATCTTTGTTTACTTTTACTGTTGTCATTTATTGAAGTTGTAAATAAAAATATGTAAATAGACTGACCATTCGCTATACTTTTTAGAGAAAAACTTGTAACCTTTTGGAAAATAAATTTTATAATATATACGAAGAACAATAAAATATTATATTGATATAATATTGATTAAATATGAATTGGACCAACTAAGCGAGGAAGACCAACGAACGTTCAGTCCACATTCTCCTTCAATAATAAATGGATTTTTAAGAACAAGAATGGAAGATATGTTTTCTAATACAAGTGATCACTTTCGTCTCTTCTTCCCTTTGGGCTTTCCAAAATATTTCCGCCCTGACTTTTACAATGTGCAATTCGTTACTGGTCATGGAAATTTCGGAGATTTTCTGTTTCGAATAGGAGCTATAGACGATCCGGGATGTTTATGTGGAAAGAGAAAGCAGGATTCCAGTCATCTGCTTCTTGAGTGCCCAATCTTCCAGAACTACAGAAACCGGGAAAACGTCGAATACAAGGATCTTTTTATGTTTGTAAATAGTAAGGACTCGTATTTTAAATTTAGAAAATTCTGTAAATATATCTATGATTTTCTCTCTTGGTTAAAAAAACCTTAATTATTACCTATTTGTATATTTTTCTTTTTGGTTTGTTTATTTTGTTGGTTGTGATGTAAAATCAAGAATGATTTTAATGTCCTCTTTCTTATTTATTTATGCTTATGAGGTGATACAGCAACGTCTTTACAATAAGAGAGGAGACAAAATTTCATTTACTTTTCTCTTTCTTATCTTTTCAAATCTTGTAATTATTTAATTTTTTTTTGTAATATAGTATCTGAATTTAGTGTTGTTATTGACGCAAGCATCCCTTGTAGGGATATCGCGTCTGATTTGATAAATAAATAAATAAATATTATCAAAAATGATTTTGAAAGCCATCTTAAGGAGGTGAATATAAAAATGGCAGAAAGTCCAAGGTAGAGCTATTCCTTTGATATATAATTCCATGTTTCTTATATAATTTTAAAAATAATAATTTTAGAAAAAAAAATACATTTTAAATGATATATTTATTAATCAATTATTTTGTTTTAAATAATATTGTTTTGATATTATGAGTATAACAATGGAGTAAACTAACTTAGAAAAAATTATTTCATTATAAATATGACCCATCCATATAATTATATTTCTATAAATGAATATATTATAATTTTTTATAATCTAAATTATTTAAAGAAAACTAATATTGTAAATCTTTATACCTAGTAAATGAAAAAAAACTCTCTCTGTTATATATGATCAAATAAGAAATAAAATAAGCTCATTGGACAAAATATAATTAACTGGAGAAACAATAAAAATACATATTATGAGAACAATAAAGAATTAAAAAATATATTCCTTTGAAAATTAGAAAAGACAAGAAGAATTTTGAGTCAAATTTTAATATAATTCAATATATAATAATACCAAAAAAATAATTATGCGAAAAAAATTTAAAGGAATAAAAAATTAATACAAATTTATTAAGACAATATTACAAACTTTTTATTGTGAATTTTAATAACAATATGTTGAAGAATGCAGGTAAGAATTCTTATGATTACCCCGACAATCATAACGAAGACATTTCGATTAAACCAGACGAATCCGACTCCAGTTGAGTTTCTTTTAGCCCAACCTTAAAATTCCTTAAGAAATCTGTTTCACATATTTCTGCACTAAATTTATTTAACTCAGCTATATTATATTTTAGGAAAGAAAAACTCCATTTCTCAGTCAAGTGGATTTAAATTGAAATGGAGTACCATTCTAATGACACAACAACAAAAGTTTATAAAAAACTTTGAAAAGTGTGATTAGCAATCTAAGCTAGATATGAGTATAACCTTGAGAAAATTACGGCTAAAAATATTTTTTTGTGAATATTAAATACACGGGTAAAATTGTATTAAAAAGTTCAAAGAAAGGACAAAATTGTAATAATATATTCCACGCAACTTTTTCAGTTACTTTTCTAAGAAATATAGTGGTTTCAGCTGCAATTTTTAAAAACCTTTTAAGATGTTTTTAAAGATTTCTTTCAGGTATAGTTTCTTATATAACTTTATATATAACTAGACGAATGATCCGGCTTCGCCCGAGAATTCCCTCCGAGTGCAATTTCCTTCATACTGAAATTACATCAATAATAAATAGTAGAAGTGCCATAGAATAGCATTACAGAAGTAACACATAAACCACAAGCAAAAATTGTATTATATTAGTGTTTAGGTATTTTATTTAATTATTTTTTTGCAATCCATTTAGTTGTTTCAAAATCAAAATAGTTTAAATAGATGGCAGCCTTTCCTCCCAACCCCTGAGGTACCCGCCCCAGCGCATTAACCCATGAAATTGCCAGAGTTGAGTGAGTGACTGCGATGGATCTTGACTGCGATGCCCATCTTCTCAGTAAGAATAAGAAAAAAATGTTTATAAAAAAATTAATCCAAAATACTGGCATGTAAATATTTTTTCTATAAAAAAAATAAAATAACACATGGAAATCAGGCAAACATATGTGTTTGCTAATGACTAAGACTGCATTTTAAACGATTTTTTTTAAGGAGATAAAAAAAGGCCAGAACAAAAATTAATAAAAAATACGAAAGCCATTATTTACATACAGTAACGCTGATTTTGTAAAGTTTTTAAATTATTATTTCATTGTGTGCACTTGCCGTAACTTAGTAATATAAATTTCTCTCTCTATTCTCAATACTTTTGTAAAAAAAAAGAGTAACACTCGTGTAAAAAGATATTTAAAAAAAAGTACGCAAACAACTTGAAAAAAAATGCAGAACGCTAATTGGTCGCTTAATTGGCCTGGTGTTGTTACTTCGCCTCTATTTACTTCGCGTAAAAAAAAAAAATTCTTCAAATGAAAAAAAAAAATAGCCAAAAATACTAATCAAAATGTAGCCGAAAATTTTCCTCAGGCTTATAAAAAGCGACATTGAAAATTTGGTACCAATTGGTTCAGTAGTTTTTGAGTTTATCGGAAACAGAAATTGACTTTTATATATAAGAAAATGATAATTGAATCTAGAGGTTGTAGGTTTTCTTGTGGTTCTTGGAGGAATTTGATGTCTTTTGGGTTGCTGATTAGAACTGTTCCATTAATTGGCTTGTTGCAAAGAAATTGTGATGAGTCTTTTTTATAGAAGCTCTTCTTGTGCACTATGCTCTTTTCTAATTGAAAAATCACCAATATATATATTTTTTAAAAAACTTACAAACCGCGTGAATGCCAAGAATAAAAAAGGGACTCGGTGACAACATTAATCTGTTGACCATAAAGTCTGAATTCTAGGTTGCTGTGTGTAACAGATGTTCCAGATGGAGAGCCGTGACTTCCCTGTGTTCCAGCTCTACTAACGGCGTTGTTGTAGGATTTAGCTAGTGTTAGACAGTAGCTATTGACAGCGGGGCGGGTTTTAGCGCTTACACTCCTGTGATGATCACAGCAGGGGCTGTGGTCATTTACCATTCCACGTTGGGCGGGAGGACCCACTATTTTAACCCTGTGTCACATAACGTGGATTGGTACTCAACTTCTCCTCCGGCAGCTTGGCCCGCTCCACAGACCCAGGACTAGGTACTGATTACTAGTCTGCTGGTTCTGGCGCAAAACTCCGATGGGAGGCCTCGCGTGTGACGCAAAGTCCGGCTTTCAGCGTTGGCAGTGTCAGCAGTTCTGTCTTCGGTCTCTAGTCCGCTCCATTTCACTTTGTTGTCAATAGTGAACTCAACGAGTTCATTGAGTTGTCGGAATTGGGACGTTGGGTTCAGGGGTGTTTAGCAATACATGACGGTGTGAGATAGTATAGTCTACCTATAACCCCCTCTGTGTTATGTATCTAGATATCACGTGGAGCCCTCACCGTGTCTAGTTAACATTTAGGTAAATGTCTTTCTTTAAGCTCCCTCTTTAGGTCACCGAGTCCCTTCTTTGTAACTTGGTCTTCTCGCAGTATTAACTATATATAGGCATTTCTCATAACTTTAAAATGATTTTTTAAATATTAAAAAATATTTGGTGATGACTAAAAGCTAACGTGCAATAAAATATAGGAAATTTATTATTCCAGCTCTGTAACTTATATGGTGTTTAAAGTGTAGGTATGGTGGGAAGATACCTCTGTCTCCATGTTAGATGGGTGGAGCTCGGACTCTCGCCCAGCTGATGGACTAAAGGGACCAGATGTTGGCAGTAGCATCAATGAAGTTGGAGACTTCTGCATCCTCTACTTGAGCTTTCTCGATGTAACACAATAGTGGTGTGGTCACAATAATGTCAAATCTGTATAGATAAAAACAAAATGGTCTTTAAGGTAATTGACATGGGGTAGCAATGTCTGAAATTGAACCAAGGAGAATGAAAGTGGTTGTTGAAGGTAAATAGCCCAATTGCTGAATATGTATGCCTCAAGTATAAACTATTATCAATATATACTTTGTGTGTGTTCCATACTATAATTTAAAATAGAGAAGGTATAATAAAAATCATATCTAAAAGATGATCCTCTCTTTCGCAATAAGTTTCTTTCATTAACTTTAACCGCGAACTTTTGAGCTCTCGCTTCTCAACGCGCGGGTAAAAGATGTTTCTCCAATTATAGTTCCTGTTCTTGATTGTCATCTTATGTTCAGATCTTAGGTGGATACTTGGTTTTTCGGCATCTTTTCATTTTTTTACGTAAAATATTTCTTAACTTTTTCAAACTCGACAGCTTGCGATTTAATAAAGGAAGCTTATTGTGAAAGAATTTTCTTATACATGCAGTATAACCTCGTTAATTCGACAAAATATAATTTGACACTTGCAATAATTCGACCATATTTTCATGTCCCAACCTCCAGCCTATCAAATAACCAACGATAATTCGACCAATTTTTAAAATCGTATTTCGACAACCTTAGATAATTCTTATTTGAATACAGATTTATTGCTCAAAATACAATGCATTGGCACGCGGGGCAGAGCGACCGTAGTTAGTGTATGCGCACCACGTGCCCACCGTATCAATTTACATTATTAATTGAAATATATTACAATAGAATATATTTTCTAAAAATATTATTTTAAGTATATATTAGGTTTTTCTATATAAATGTACAATAGCAGTTATTATTGTAATGAATCTAACTGACTTTAATTCAACGCCTTCCTCAATTCAACCGAAAGCTCTGATCCCTTGGGGTGTGGAATTAAATAAGTTAGACTGCATAATGATCTATGCTATGTAGAAAGCTACAGCCAGACCTCGGTTTGCGAACATAATCTGTTCCAGAGACAAGCTCGTAATCCAAAACTCTCGTAGTGCAAAGCGAAATTTCCCATTTTAAAATTTCCTTTGCCCTCTCGTAGATTAAATTCTGGGCTTACTGTATAACTATTGCTTCTTTTATCCGAAAAATAAACCATTTTTTACTTCTTCTAGAAGAAGTGGAGGTTGTTTTGATACCCTTACGACTTCTTTTGCTGCATCTAATTCTCTTAATCATTTTTTATCCTTCAATACTGTGCAAATCTCGTTGATGTTGACTTCTTGTAAAATCTCGCTATATCTGCCACCCGCATGTCTCGTTCATTCTTTTCAATCCTTTCCCTCTTAACCTTCATCGCAACAATATATTTTTCTTTAACTTGCTTCCCCCCATATCTGTCTGTCTGTTCACAAAATTTTTCAATCAATTTGTAACATACAGAGCACCTAGAAATCTGAAATTTGGTGCACTTCTTCAAATCTGATGACAAAATTTCATACTTCTGGGTGGCCAGGGTTGTCGGAAATAGGCCTAATTTCCTTTCAATTTAGTGATAAAAATTTTACATACTTACAGAGCGCACCTAGAAGCCGGAAATTTAATCCACCTGTCCATTGCAATTGGACAAAATTTCAGACTTTGGGCCTAAAACTATGGACTATTTATACATTTCCTTTTAAATGTTGTGATAATTTTTATATACTACCTGACGCCACGTAGAAGTCTGGTATATTTTAAATACTAGTCTAATCCTACTAACATTGCAGCTGTACAAAATTTCAGACTTCTAGGTGGCCGTGGTGGTCTGGAATAGACTAGAGAAGAGAGTTTGTATATTTCCTCTTAAACGAAGGAAATAGGCGCAGTCGTTTCTCTGGCGTAATGAGCGGCTGGCGTTCCATAAAAATGTGGCCGAGTGGTTGGGAATGGACAATTTTTATAATCATTTTAAATTTTTGTGATCAATTTTTAATATACTTCCAAAAAACCACATAGAAGTCTGAAATTTTGTACACTCAATCCACCTTTGAACGCAAGTGTAGAAAATATCAGACTTCTAAGTGGCCGTGGTCTAGAATAGATTATAGGATAGAATATATATCAAAGGAGAAGTAGGAGCAGCAGTTTTTGGCGTAGTGAGCGGCTGGTGTTCCTTAAAAATAACTCGTTAGCATGAAACTATAACTATGATAATTGTGAGGATATTTCCAGAACATATATAATAATTTAAAATATATGTGATTATGATAAAAAAAATTAAAATAAATATTGTCACGTAGAAAATTAGGAAAGACAAACTTCTGGATGACGCAGCAATATATTTAAAGCACCAATTAAAATTGATAAAGAGAAGCAATGAGGGAAGTTTATGCAGAATAATAAAATATATATAAACATCAAGATTAAAATAATCTGTTAATAAAATAATAATCATACTTTGCTACAATATAAAAAATATATTCGTGAAAAAAAAAAAAACAAGAAAAATGGTCAGTTGTTAATATTATGAATTTATTAATTTGGCATTTCCTGACCAATCACATTTTAGATGGCAGAGCGCCATCTAGTGGAACAATAAACAACTAACCGTTGATTTAGCTTGTTCCCTGATATTTGGCCAACCCAATTTCTTGATAAATCAAGAAAAGTCAATCACGTACGCGTTTCGGGCTGTTGGTTCTTGTCAGTGTGGTGCAACCTGTACCTCTACGACCAAAAATTTGGTCCCAGCGGCTTCCTGTTTTTTGTTTTTTCACATGAAAAGCGTATTTACGCAAACTTAGCCTTTTAAATACCTAGTTTTTGATTTCTAAGGAAACCTCTGGTAAGAAATTATTGGTCGTAGAGGTACGTGGTTGACATTTCTTGATTTATAAATTGAGTTGGCTAAATATCTTTGGAACAAGTTAAATCAACGTTTAGTTTATTTTTGTTCAATTAGATGGCGCTCTGATATTTAAAATGCCCATGTGAGTGGTCAAGAAATGCCAAATTTATTTTTAATGTATATATACACTGCGTGACATTGAAAATGGAACACCAAGAAATAGTGATGAAACTCGGCAGACAGAGAGAGACAGGGACGAACAATAAGTGATCTTTATTTCAAAATGATAGTCATAATACAGAGCGAGAACGGCGTCGGCTTAGTAGCAAGTAGGACCACCGCGGACGGCGATGCACGCAGCAACACGTCTAGGTAGAGAGTCAATCAGAGTACGGATGGCGTCCTGAGGGATGGCTCTCCATTCCCTCTCAACCATTTGCCACAGTTCGTCTTCTGAACGCGGCTGTGGCAAGGCATGCAAACGGCGTCCAATGATGTCCCAGACGTGCTCGATTGGTGAGAGATCAGGAGAGTACGGTGGCCAGGGAAGCATCTGTACATCTTGCAGAGCTTGTTGGCTAATGCGAGCAGTGTGCGGTCGGGCGTTATCCTGCTGATAAAGGGCATTGGGTACCCCCTGAAGGTAGGGGAGTGTCACCGGTCGCAGCACATCATCAACGTATCTTTGGGCCGTCATAGTGCCCTGAATACGAAGTAAAGGTGACCTGGAATCATACGCGATTGCGCCCCCAAACCATTATTCCACGTTGTCGCACGGTGGGGCGTTCCACAATTGCTGCCGGATTGGACCTTTCTCCACGTCGACGCCACACGCGTACACGGCGACTATCACTGGACAAGCAGAAACGCGACTCATCTGAGAACACGACCCTGTGCCATTCCGTCATCCACGTCGATCTAGCCCGGCACCATTCCAAACGTTGGCGCCTATTCGGTGGGGTCAATGGCAGTCTTCTTAGCGGACGGCATGAGTGAAAGCCATTAGCAACCAATCGACGGGAAATGGTTCTGGTCGAGATGGAATGATCTAGGGTGTCTTGCACATGTTGCAGGATGGCGGTACAAGTGGCTTGTGGGGCCGCCACTGCTTGTCGAAGGATACGCCGATCCACACGTGCTGACGTCACTCTGGTTGCACCGACATTCCTATTAATTGCCACATTTCCTTGTTCCAACCATCTTCTCCACAGTCGGTGCACCGTGGACGCACCAAGGTGTGTATCAGCTGCGATTTGACGTATGGACCAACCTGCCCTTTTCAGTCCGATCACCATGCCCCTCGTAAAAGCGTCTGTCTGCTTGAACTGCCTCCGTTTACGATGACCTGGCATTCTCTGTTATTACACGTGTCTTTTGGCACAAGAACAAAATTTCTACAATGATTTTCCTTGAAGAAATAACGACACGAATACTGTCCTTTCTGCAAGTTCCTTCCCTTATATCTTACTCCATGTGCGCACGAGAGCTGCGCATTTTACATTTGCATAACTCGGTTAGGCGCGTCTACCCTGAAATTTGCATAATTTTCTGGCCACTATTTCTTGGTGTTCCATTTTCAATGTCACGCAGTGTATAATACATAAATATAGCAATACACAATTGTATATACATTTAAAGGAAGAGGTTTCTCTTTTAGTACGTAATTATATATGTAAATATAAATGGAAATCTTGCCGGAAAGAAATTTATCTATAAAAATTAAGGACGCTTCTACCGAAAAATGACACTAAAACTAAGCGCCATCTATTGACTATCTCCTCAAACTAGCGGACTCAGGTCTCCGGGTAGACGCTTCCCAGTTTACGAAAGCTGGTGTTGTGGCTTTGTCACCGACCTGAGTCTGCTAGTTTGCGGAGACAGTCAATAGATAGTGCTTATAGTTTTAGGGTCTGTTTTGACGGGAGAGGCGTTATACTTATCTCCACAGTGAAAAATTTTACAGTGGTGATATGGAACGAGCCACAACATCAGTTTAGGCAAATACAGACAAAAAGTCAACCTGCATACCACGGTCTCGTGCTATGGTCTTAATAATTTCTGCCCAAGTTTGCCAAAACTGGTGTTTCGCCTCATTCCTTAACACCACCATAAAGTTTTTACTGGCAATTAAATATAATGCAATGTTATAATGCATAATAAATGAGAGGTGCTTCTTTTGGTACATGGATATCATCCTTTGGCAACTTTGTGTAATATATATATATAATCTGCGTTTTTTCACCTCAAAGAAAATATTATTTTTAAATTCTTGTGCATCTCATGTAGCGGGTAGTTGGCGCTCTGCGCTCCAGGAACCTGGGTTATAAATATTTCATGTAGAATGCAATTAATGAAAGGAACAGAATTAATCTGTTTTTCTTTTATGCTTAAATTTTCTATTTATTTCATGGAACTATGATAATTTTATATTTTTGCCCCTCAACAATATATTCTAATGAATAATGGAAACATAACCTGGATAACAAATTATTACATCGTTCAATGCGCGCGCTGTTAACACACACACACACACTTCCTCGAGAGATGGGCGTCTACCGTCGATGTCCCTGAGAGAGTTGACTGGTCATCGCTACGACGCGGCGTCTTCTCGGGTCACAATGGTGATATGACGCTCTGACTGGCACTGCATGCCCTTCCCCACCTGGAACACCCAGCATCTGCCCGCGGGTCCGCCGACGGCTCCTTGGGTCACCGATGCTGAGGATGCCGCAAGAACAGGTCCCTCGTCCGCCAAGTCCTCAACATCATTGGGAGACCTCCGGACCTACAGACTTGGATCTTCGGGCCTGCCTCGAGGACGACGAACTGGACATCCTCGCATCGGCGAAGTCAAGAATCTACAGGTACTTCGTCCAGGTTGGACTGGGTGAGGCCATCGAAGACCCCGTCATCGCCTGGAGGCGGACACTATCGCGGTGGGGAAGACCACCTGGCTGACTGTAAATAATTATTTTATCAATGTAATTTTTTTTCTGTAAATATTGACTAAGAAGTCAATAAAGATATTTTAATTGTCAAAAAAAAAAATGTCACATACACACAAACAATAAATATTAAAATAATATATTTCATAATAAGGGAAAAAAGGCTCTGAGGGCACCCTTCTCTTAGTTTTTGTAACTGCTATATTTGAGTATGAAAACAAATTTTTATTTCACTCTATCTAAATAAAAACATCATTAGCAAAATTATTTGTAATAAATTTACATATTCAGATTAAATTTCGCCCTACATTAAAATAGCATGATTTTCTTTGTAATTGGAAATGCAAGTGCGATGTAACAAGATCAAATTTCAAAAAGGAAAGCTATGCTAGTTTCATCAGCAGACATTTGAATTTTATTGGTTTTTATAAAATATTCACATTTAAAATGGAGCTCTTTTTTCTGATTTATCTCTCAAAACTTTTTTAACTTTCTTTTCTATATGTGTGTTTAATATTCAATGAGAATACATCATACCTACAATAAAATACAATAGAACCCACATTTAGCACTTAAATCTATTAAAAAATAAAATTGGATGATATTAATGAATATTTACGCTAATTTAAACTAAACTTTTGATAATGGAGGAATATATATGCATTTTTTTTAAAACATAATTTTATTATTATTATTTTTAAGACTCTATGAAAAATTTGGTCATTCTGTAAAGTAAATAAACATCTTTAACCCTGGACAATTTTAAAAGGACTGTTTGGGGGTCCGGGCTTGCTCTTTTTATTATAGTATAGTTAATGTGATCCTAAACATATCTCTTTAATGATTTTTAAATATATATATTTTTATGGAGAACTATGACAAAGCCTGACGTAAACCATGGTAAATATATTATGTAATTCACACAACACTTACACCTTTTTTTTTCACCTATGATTCATATTTTTAGGATCAATTTGACAACTATAATAAATATAGAATTTGAATTTTATTACTTAACATATGCTTATTTTTTTGCTTCATATATATTTTAAAATCAGCGTCTGTTGACGAAAGTTTTAAATGTCAAATCGATATAACTAAGCCAAATGAAGCAAAATAATATTTTAGATAAAATTATTTAGCAAGTTTAGGAAATAAGAAGATGCCTTGCTGTGTTTATCATCCCCCCTCTCCAGCCAGAGATGTGAAATACCTGTTTCTGATTGACTGTTGGCAACATTTGTCAGTTACAATGATTTAGCAGTAAGATATCTTTTTCCCCAGAATACAAATTATTATTATTTTTTAAATTCTCCTCATTGTTACATTTTATTTGTACAAATGCACAGCAATAAGGAAGCTGAGCAGTTCTCATAAAAACCTCTATACCTCTCAAGTTGATGGAGGCATTGGTACGTTGTCATGCTACCTGTATTTTCCTAACTCACCTGTTGTATATATGGTTGAACCTTGCCATATCAGAATCACTCAGGACCCAGATCTTATGTTGTTATATCCATGATTAAGACCCACACACACAGGATCTAAAACTTGAGACCATAGAATGACTAGTATTGCTGTTATAACTACAAGAAAATAAGACCGAATCCAAATAAATTAATAGTGTGTGATGTTTCGGTAACAGCATTGTTACCATCATCAGACAATTGACAATTAAAATAATTTTATTGACATCTTGTCAATACATGCAAAAGTGCACAGTCTGTACTATTTTAAAAAGATAATTATATATACAGTCGAACCTCTATTTAAAAAAAAAACATGCATGTCTTTCTTCCTCTGGAATGTGTTTTAAATAACAAAGAGCATTTATTGTATTAAAGGCATCCACTGCTGCTGCAGGTGTTATTGATTTTGTGTTTAAATCTTTTATAATAACATGGAAATGGAATATTGAAATAAAATGTTATTATAATAATTGTGGCTACATTTTATGTAGATTTATTTATTTAAAAAGAAATTATTTGTAAATTTTAAAATACCTAAAATATTTCAATGCTGAAAAAAAAAATTATTATTATTAATTAGCGCACGAAGCCTAAATTCCTGCGTAAAAAACAAAAAAACAAAAAACAATAGCATTCGCGACATTGCACGCAATGGCACTGCAAAGTGAAACTTAAACTAACAGAAACCAAAAGTGCGCAGGCGCGATCCTATTGGCGCTCGCCGATGCTGATCGTCGCCGCCGTAATACCGCTTAGCGGTAAAGTTGTATGTAAAAAAACATTCAACTGTCGAAATGCGAATTTTTAAATGGTCGAACTATCGGAACTGTCGTATTATCGATACTGTCGAATTACAGTTTGTTATTTGATAGGACGGAGGTCGGGACATCAGAATATGGTCGAATTAAGGTAGAGTGTCGAATTTGCGTGTGTCGAATTAACGAGGTTATACTGTATATATATATATATAAAGAGACAAAGGTCGCCTCTCCCGTCAAAACAGACGTCTAAAACAGACGCCATCTATTGACCGTCGCCGCAACTAGCGGCCTCGGGTCGGTGACAAAGCCACAACACCAGCTTTGGCAAACTGAAAAGCGTCCACCTGGAGACCATGGTTTCGGGCTGATGGCCCTCGTCAGTCCAGGGCGGACTTTATTCCATGAGATCCACACGGGATCTAATGGAATCTTGACAATCTGCCAAAGAGGTGTTTTGCTGGCAGAGTGGCTGGGCCATATCTATGGCCAAAATATAGATGGAAATTTTGCCGGGAGGAAAATGATCTAAAGAGACAAAGGTCGCCTCTCCCGTCAAAACAGACGTCTAAAACAGACGCCATCTATTAACCGTCGCCGCAAACATGGTCTCCAGGTGGACGCTTTTCAGTTTGCCAAAGCTGGTGTTGTGGCTTTGTCACCGACCCGAGGCCGCTAGTTGCGGCGACGGTCAATAGATGGCGTCTGTTTTAGACGTCTGTTTTGACGGGAGAGGCGACCTTTGTCTCTTTAGATCATTTTCCTCCCGGCAAAATTTCCATCTATATATATATATATATAACAATAAATAGTTGTTTAGTTTTATGGTTTAGTTTTGTATTAAAATTATCTTCATTATTTTGATTATTTAAATTCAAATTATAAAATTTTTAAATTGGTATTATTTAGTAGAGAGAGAGAGAAAAAAAAAATCCTTTACTTCTATATATATATATAATTAACTGAATGATGTATTAGAAGTAAAGGATTTTTTTTTTCTCTCTCTCTCTACTAAATAATAACAATTTAAAAATTTTATAATTTGAATTTAAATAATCAAAATAATGAAGATAATTTTAATACAAAACTAAACCATAAAACTAAACAACTATTTATTGTTATAATTAATTTAGATTTAGCTTGCTAATCTAATCAAATCTTCTTGATATGAGTTAGAATTCTTATCAGTTTGCTCTTTGAGTTTTAAATGTGGAATCACTGTTATATTTTTGTTATATAGTTTTTACACTATATATATATATATTTTTTTTTTGCTTATCCCTAGTACACGTGGTACAGGCCATGATAATCATGGTGGGTAGTTAGCGACTGCTTTTTACTGTAAGCGCACCACATGTCTACACATGTGAAAGCAGTTCGACTTTGCACTTACAAATGTGCCAGAGCCCCGTTTGGTTACTTGCACTCGCTGGTGGGGTTGGACTTTTGCAAGAATCGGGGGGCCATTGGAGCATTTTTTTTTTTTTTTTTTTAAACAGAAAAAAGTGTCCAATGCGGGGATCGAACCCGGGTCGTAGTGGTCGTAAACCAAACGGTTTAACCAGCCTTCCACCGACCCCCCATATATATATTAAAAAAAAAAAAAAAAAAAAAAACTTCGAAGAATACGTAGATCGCGTACTTTGCCACTACCATCATTAGACAAAAGAATAAAAAATAACAAAAATCTTTTGTCCGATAATGGTAATAACGCTATCACCAAAACATCATACACTATTAATTTATTTGGATTAGGTCTTATTTTCTTGTAGTTCTAATCAATAATCCAAATTGTGCTTTATCAGTATTGCTGTTATAAAAAAGTTTGTTTATAACGGGATTCCACTTTGTTGAGAAACAAAGAGAAATATGATGCACTAGCGCGCCATCTGTTATCAAAATTCTAAACTATTTTAAAGGCGTAATTTTCTTTTTGAAATTGAACAATTTCTACTGCCCTTAATGCAATGGAAAAATGAAAGGGAAAAGAAAGAGAAATATGAAAATTCTAAACTATTATAGACGCGTATGATTCTTTTAAAAATTAAACAATTTTCTACTGTCCTTACTGCAATGGAAAAATTAATGGGAGGGCCTGGCTCATCATTAATTTTTCCATTGCAGTAAGGGTAGTAGAAATTGTTTAATTTTTAAAAGAATCATACGCGTCTATAATAGTTTAGATTTTTCACAACAGACGGTGCACAAATGCATCATAATATTCTATATACAGTTACGAGCGTCATCATCTCTGTCACCGTTTGCTTTTTTTTTGGAATGGCGCTCTCCTATTGGTTGGCTACGATCACGTGGCTACGATGGCGCCGCCACTACGCGAGACACTTTGTTTTTGACTTTGCCCCCCCCCCCCCCACTCGCTTTTTGGTTTTTGTAACTATTGTGTTGGAGCGGTCGCTCCTTAAATAAATGCATATATTAGATAATAACTAAATGGAATCCTCTCTTTCTTTTTCCCAGTAAGAGATGCCTACGGAAGCCAACAGTACATAGACAGATAAAGCACATAGGCTATAGTTATTAACTAATATATGCATTTATTTAAGGCGTCAATTTATAATTGTAACAAATAGTATTTGAATCAAAACATTCAATCGGGTAAAACACGGGCGTTGCCCGGGTCATTCGGCTAGTAATTGTATAATAGAGAGATATGGGCACATTATGTGTAGATATATTTACTGGATATATTTTGTAAAGGTAAAAATCTGTAGAAGTTGATGTGGAATGAGGTGAAACAAATTCCAGAGGTCCCTGCCATTGTATGGCTATTTCCATTGTTTCAGCAGGAGTCGGTGGACAAGTGGTCTAAACTGCTGGTTTTTGATCGCTACAACCCGGAATTGAATGCCACACACATTGGGCACTTTTTTATAATTCAAATAATGTTCCAATAGCCTCCGATTCTTGAAAAAGTCTAACCCCAACAAGTGCAAGTAACCAAAGGGGGATCTGGCAGAATTGTAAGTGCAAAAGTTGAACTGCTTTTCATCTGTGTAGACATGTGGTGCACTTACAGTAAAAGCAGTTGCCAACTTCTACCCACCATGATTATCCTGACCTGTCCCACGTATACTAGATGTAGTTTTTTAAAAAATCATTTCAGTTGAAAGTTTCTAATCTCTTATATGTTATTCATAAATGTGTTGGGACTTCCAGACTTGCTGTGTGGGTGGAGTTGAAGGTTTCTAATCTCTCATAAGCATAGAGTTCTAGCAGTGGACTGCCTCGAGGAACAACATCAGTTCTCCACTGAGCACCAGGATGTGGCCTAGAAAATACTCAAAAGTTGATGAAATAGAAAAATCTAAATTATTTATTTATTTTTGGGTAAACCAGGTTCCTGGAACATATACCATAGAACCTCCCTGTAAAGGACACCTAATTGCAGTGCCAAAGTGTCCTTTAGGGAGAGGTGTCCTCTTACTGGAGAGTTGCTAAATAGTAAAAATGGTAATTTTGAAAATAAAAACTGTCCTTTGTAGAGAGGTGACTGCTAGCGGGGTGTCTGCTAAAGGGAGATTCTACTGTATATATGTTTATATTACTCAAAAATGTAAAGACACAAATGTCAAATATTTATATACACAGTAGAACCTCTATTAGCGAGCACTGCAGCAGCAAACAGCTCAGTAGTGTACCGTAGACTGTGGTAGACAATACATAATATTCACTCTACTACAACCTTGGCTTATTGTTTGACTCTCTCTCTCTCCCTCTTCCATTGTGTCTTTTAGTTGAGCTCTTGGTTTTAGACATCCTCTAACTCTTCCAATTTCCTATGTTAGTGAAATGTTTGGGTTGATTAATGACTCACTCCACCTTCTCGATGGAATGGGTCCATCCTGTACTAGTCACTTTCTTTGTTAGTAAAAAACATTGAGAACTAAAAACTTTTGAAATGCTATGTCCAGTTTAGTTGACTGCTTGTGACATGGAATAAGATAATTACAACTGTGAGTATGTAGGTGCTACAGAAGACTGCTGAAGTGGGCTGTCAACATTGAAGATGTTGGGAGGGTAGTTATAACTAGATACTCCTCTCTTTAGAAACTTCAGAAAGGAAATGGGGGCTATGCAGGATATTTTCTGATAGGAGATGATTTGGTTCTGACCTTGGAGGATGTTATATAAGGAAATAGAAGCCCAAGAAGAATATGGACCAAGGACTGGAGCTACATGTTGCTAAGGATTGAGGAGGATGGAGCTAACACAAATGCTAGCTTCCATTCAAGGCTCTATGCCACACAAACCATTCACATGTTGATATTTATTTTATTTACCCGTAAAAATTTATATACCAAGTCTATGTAATCATATCCCCAGACTTTTTGAACCCTACCAATAACCTATTTCAAAGGTCTTCTTACTGCTCGGTGCCTTATTTTGTCTTTCTTCACTGTTTTTGGTCGCCAGCGCCATCATACCTCTCTATCTTCATGATTTCCCATCCAGTTCATCAATCCTGATTAATACAAGCTGTGTTCTGGTAGTGCTTTGTTACATTTTGGAAAAGTGGATTTTAGTGTTGTTTTCTATTTTTGAATAGTTTTTTATCAGATGCTCGGGTCTGATTCTTTTTTGGTTGTTGTCTCATGTTGCGACTTATGGTTTACTGCACTGGATCAACCGTGGTGGAGATGGAAAAATTATGTTGAGATTTAACACAGTCTTAACATTGTTAACTCAACACCTATACAATAATTTGACCATCCAAATAAATTAATAGTGTGTGATGTTTCGGTAACAACGCTGTTAGCGAAATGTAACATACTATTAATTTTTTTTTTGGATTAGGTCTTATTTTCTTGTAGCTATAATCTATAACCCAAATAGTGCTTTATCAATAATTTGACCATTTTTTCATGTCCCTACTTCCAGCCTTATCAAATAACCAATCTTAATTCAACACCATCGATAACCATTTCTTCGATAAAATTTTGACAACAACAGTTGAAAATCATTGTTTAAATAGATCTTGATGGCTAAAATGCAATACTTCGCCTTGGGGCGGAACTACGGCCGTAGTTAGTATAGGCGCACCAGACCTTTAGGTGCTACCACTGACATCGCACATAAAGTTGCGTTCAATTTTCATTTTTTTGTGGATGATTCAGACATCATTGGTTTGATAACCCAACTGGCTGCTAGTAACCAACATAAACAATGAGATGTCTTAGAGAGTAATGTTCTATTAGAAATAACTTACAGAAGATAGGCACACCTTTTGAAGATTGATCAGTTAGAATTAACACTAAATTTTATTTTTAATAACACAAAGTAATAAGACTAAATCCAAATAAATAAATAGTGTGTGATGTTTCGGTAACAGCATTTTTACCATCTTCAGACAAATGCTTTTACCGAAACGTCACACTATTTATTTATTTGGATTTGGTCTTATTACCTTGTGTTTATAATCTACTAGCCGAATGACCCGGGCAACGCCCGTGTTTTACCCGATTGAATGTTTTTATTCAATTACTATTTGTTACAATTATAAATTTGGCGCCTTTAATAAATGCATATAGTAGTTAATAACTATAGCCTATGTGCTTTATCTGTCTATGTACTGTTGGCTTCCGTAGGCGTCTCATACTGGGAAAAGGAAAGAGAGGATTCCATTTAGTTATTAACTAATATATGCATTTATTTAAAGAGCGATCCGCTCCAAACCAATAGTTACAAAAACGAAAGAGCGAGTGGGGGAGGCATGTTGGGGGGGGCAAAGGTGGCGTGACCGTAGCCAACTAATAGGAGGGCGCCATTCCAAAAAAAAAGCAAACGGTGACAGAGGCCGATGAGGAATGACGCTCATAACTGTATAGAATAATCCAAATTGTGCCTTATCATCTTTATTTTAATAATTTATATCCCTTGTTGAGTACATGGCAGAATCATGTGCTCCACACACCAATAGACTGACCACGCAGCAAGAATTGGCCATGTGTCATTCAGTCATAGGATTGTTTTCAAGGTTGTGGCCTTGACACTTTTCCTAAGAGCTTCCTTCTCCCATATTTCCATCTGCCAACACATCCAGTTGGAAAGAGTTGGAGCCATTACAATCAACCTCCTCAGTCAATCCAGATTATTTGTCAGCCTTACAAAATTGTCTTTGTTCAGGTTGTTGCGACTGCGCAAGTGGTCAACTTTGTTTTGTGCAAATGTGTTTTTGAACTGGGATAAAAAGTATGCAAATCTTTTTGGTATACAAATTGTTATGTAAATATTGTTATTGTATAAATTTTCTTAAATGTATAAATTTACCGTGTTTTTAATAAAATATAGTTCTGAATAGGAGAAAGGACGTGTGGTGGACTATTTTTCTACTTAGGCCTCGTCATCCACCGTTGTGACTCAACTTCTAACGATCTCTGCGGCAAAGATACTGATTTATCCATTTATAATTTTCGGGACAGTATCCAGCATTACTGTAAAGCTAGGAACTTTTAGTTCAGGTCAAGCTATCAGGACTTTGCATTGTCTTTATTTTTTTCAGATTTAAGAGAAGACAACATTTTTTGGCGCAGTCGACAGGATAAAGATTGAAGAATTACTGATTACGCAAAGGTGCAACTGTGAACCAGTGATTACTTCTCAGGATGGCTGACCAACCAGTTAGTAGTGCTGAACTGAAAAAGCTTAGGATGCCAGTGCGTGCAATGTTCACCAAGGCGTTCAATGAGCTCGAAACAGAGATCAAGAAGAAGGAAGTCAAGAAAGCAGATGTAGAGAAAATCCTCCGCCGACTCCAGACCCACCATGAAAAGCTTTTAATATTGAACATGAGGATGGAAGAAGCTCTGCTACGAGAATCAGCGTCTGAAGACATTTTCACTGCTGAGTACGAATCTGTTTGTGAGTACAAAGATAATTTCAGTAACATTATGACTGATTACGAGGCTCTTGCGAAAAAGGATGACGATAGTACAATCAGCGGCACAGCAGCAATGAACTATCGACTACCGAAGCTGGAGTTCAAGAAGTTTGGGGGAGAACCAAGGGAATGGATTACATTCTGGAGTCAGTTCAGCACGATTGACCGGGATCCACAGATGCCTCCAGAAACTAAGTTTCAGTATCTCTTTCAAGCCACCGCCGAGAACTCCGAGGCAAGAGAAGCAGTCGAAAGTTTTCCACCGAGTGCCGACAACTACCCTAAAGTCATTGAGTATATCAAATCACGTTTTGGAGAGGATAAAATGCTTGTTGAGATTTATGTACGTGACCTGCTTCAGAATGTGAGAGCCGAAGGTAAGATGTCTGTAGTGAAGTTTTACGATAGACTGGAGACACAACTGCGAGCATTAGAAACATTGGGCGTCGCTCGTGACAAGTTTGCGGCTATGCTGTACCCACTCGTCGAATCAGCGCTACCAGAGGACACCCTGAGAGTATGGGAGCGAAGTCAACATACGGTGAGCGGAAGAGGAGTACAGGATAAGTTGACACAACTCATGACGTTTTTGAAGACAGAGGTGAAGGGCGAGAGTCGAGTGAATATGGCCAAAGCAGCGTTCAAGATCGACAACAATCAAGATGCGAAGGATGATCGATCAAACAGGAAATCTCTTTCTAAGAAGAATACTGGAAGTAAAATGCCGACGGCTACTGACCTCGCCAACACCACTCAGATGCGAAACAACTGCATCTTTTGTGGGAAGGGTCACCCGAGTCAAGAATGCTACAGTGGACAGCGGATGTATCTACCAGAGAAGAAAGATAGGGCTAAAGGGAAGAATGTTTGTTTTTGGTGCCTGCTTCCTGGCCACGGATTCAAGAAATGCCGGATTAAGCCACGTTGCCCTGTCTGCGGAGGAAAGCATTACCCCATTATGTGTCCTACTTTGGAAGCCCAGAAGACTTCTCATCTCCAAAAAGCGTAACTAAAGGTTTCAAGGGAAAGTCCTGCAACAGAGCAAGAGACCGCCAATCAACTCACGTCAACAACTGTAAACAACGCTACCGTGGGAGGAGTCTATCTACAAACTCTGATAGTCAAGATAAGCGGACCAAAGGGGAGGCATAATGTTCGAGTGTTGCTTGACTGTGGATCCCAGCGGTCCTATATTTCAAAGAGAATGGTGGACGCACTGGGCCTAAAGAGAGTGCAGCAAGTTACACTTACCCACAATCTGTTTGGAGGCGGAGAAATTCGTCAAAAGAAGCACAATGTGTACAAAGTAAATGTTTCCAGCCTCAACAGCGAATACATGGATGATCTCAAATTCTTGGATCAGGAAGTAATTTGCGGACACATCAGTCAAGTACAGGATCATACTATACTCAATGAGTTAAAAGCTCGAGGGATCAACTTGACTGACATATGCCAAGGTGAAGAGATATCAATCCACATGTTGATTGGTTCAGACTTGCTTAGCAGCATCCTGACAGGCAGAATGCAAATATTGCAAAATGAAGTTGTGGCAACAGAAACCAAGCTGGGGTGGACAGTAATGGGACCAGCAATAGGGAAAGACATGGAAGATTCATGCCTGATCGTGACTTCACACTTCACGTTAACAGTTTCGTTTCCAACCGTGTCAAGGAGATCACAACACCTACGAAGAGTGAAGATTGGAACCATGTCGCAGGGGAACACAATCCAGCAGATCTCCCATCCCGTGGTGAATCCCCATCGAAATTCACAAAATCCGGATGGTGGGAGGGACCAAAATGGCTTCAGGAAAAGAAAGAAGACTGGCCAGTATCAAAAGTACAGTATGATCTGGAAGCCATTGAAGAAGAGAGGAGGAAGACTGTGGTGACTGGATTTGTAGTCAAAAAGCCCGAGGAGAATCCATGGTATCTGAATCTATACGAGGGAAAACGTGAAGTGACTCTACCACAAATACTGAGAGTAATCGCGTGGATGCTACGTTTCAAGCCCTCTGAATACAAAGGAGATATCATCTCACAAGAGGAGCTAGACAGTGCTGAAAAGTCCCTAGTTAAGATAATACAGAATGAATCGATCGGTGAGGAAGATCCCAAGATGAAGCAGCTACATGCGTTCCAAGATGAAGAAGGATTATGGAGAGTGAAAACGAAGATAGTGAATCGAAATGACGATGAACTGTTCCGATTGCCAATTTTGATCCCAACAAATCATCCGGTCACAGAGCTAATTGTGAAATCAGTCCACGAGAAAATGTACCACTGTGGAGCCCAGACGCTGCGATCAGTACTTAGAGAGAAGTTCTGGATTCCAAAAGCTCGACAACTAGTTCGTCATGTAATTCATAAATGTCCTCGCTGTCGACGATTTGAAACCAAGCGAGTCGACGTACCAGAAGCATCGTTGCCTCAACATCGTGTACGAGATGTTGTGGTCTTCGAGGTGACAGGAATTGACCTCGGAGGACCTTTATATCTGGAAGATGTACAGAAGGTTTGGTTCGTCATCTTCACCTGTGGCCTATACCGTGCGGTCCACCTCGAACTGGTGACTTCCTTATCGACGGAAGCTTTGGTGGGAGCAGTAGAGAGGTTCGTAGCAAGACGAGGTTGCCCTGCAGTCATCTACTCAGATAATGGGACGAATCTAGTTGGACTACGGAACGAACTTTATCGAGTTAATTTTGGAGTGAAATGGAAGCTCAATCCTCCGGCAGCTCCGTGGTGGGGAGGTTGGATCGAGAGAATTGTTGGACTCACCAAAAAGCTGCTTCGAGGATTGCTGGGAAAACGTGTTGTCAACTACGAAGAAATGGTGACGATCCTCGGAAACTGTGAACGTGTTATCAACGCACGACCACTCACCTACATTGCTGAGGACAATGATGACCTTGTGCCATTAACCCCAGAGATGTTTCTTCGAGAACCAAGAACTGAAGGAGAGATTGATCTAAATGAATTCAGGTGTAACTTTGGGAAGAGCTATGAGAAACGCAAACGACTCCTGAAGGAATTCCGTAAGAGGTTCAGAAGCGAGTACCTAGGATTGTTGGTGCATCACGACAATCGCAGAAAACAATGACAGTTAAAAGTTGGAGATATCGTCCTTGTGGAGGTTGAAAACAGGAAACAAATAAACTGGCCTATGGGAAAGATTACGAGGGTGTTTCCTGGAACTGACAATGTGCGAAGACTTGTGGAAGTTAAGACTAAGTCTGGATTCATGAAGCGTGCAGTTCAACGATTGTTCCCACTGGAAGTACCATCTGAGGACGTAGAGCAAGGCGACCGGGAGCTTAAGCCAGCGGAGGATGAGATCGTTAGGGAGAAACCCCCGGTGGGGAGTCCGTGTCAGTGCAAGAGAAAACTACTCCAGTAAAAGTAGGGAAAGTTTACACGCGTTCTGGAAGAAGAGTCAAGTTACCGATTAGGTTTAATTGAAGTTTGTTTTTTTAAATTAATATTGACCTTTTAGAAAAGTTCAAAAGGTCAAGGTGGGAGTGTGTTGCGACTGCGCAAGTGGTCAACTTTGTTTTGTGCAAATGTGTTTTTGAACTGGGATAAAAAGTATGCAAATCTTTTTGGTATACAAATTGTTATGTAAATATTGTTATTGTATAAATTTTCTTAAATGTATAAATTTACCGTGTTTTTAATAAAATATAGTTCTGAATAGGAGAAAGGACGTGTGGTGGACTATTTTTTCTACTTAGGCCTCGTCATCCACCGTTGTGACTCAACTTCTAACGATCTCTGCGGCAAAGATACTGATTTATCCATTTATAATTTTCGGGACAGTATCCAGCATTACTGTAAAGCTAGGAACTTTTAGTTCAGGTCAAGCTATCAGGACTTTGCATTGTCTTTATTTTTTTCAGATTTAAGAGAAGACAACACAGGTTTCTTTTCAATTGGATTTTACTAATTATTTATTTTATATTACCTTTATTTTTTTTTAAATTGAGATAATTATTCTCAGCTAAATCTTCTATAATCCACAGTATCAGACATGACGTGGCCACGCAATAATATTAGAAACGAAGGCGATAAAAACGTGGTGATTTTCTTTTATGAAGATAATAAAAGAAAATCACCACGTTTTTATCGCCTTCGTTTCTAATCCACAGTATGTTATTGAAATGTCACACACTTTATTTATTTGGATTTGGTCTTATTATCTTGTGTTTATAGTCAGTTAAATAAAAGAAAATAGCCCTATTGGGTTGTGGAAAAAAAAAAGGCTGAATTAAAGTAGGTGTTGAATTAAAGAAGTTATTCTGTATCAACTATAATTTAACAGGAATCCCATATGACTGGAGTAGTGAGCCTCCCCATTCAGCAGCCTGTTGTAGAGAAGGCCATCTGTAGCTAGATATAGATGATGGGGAAAAAATGTTTGGCACCAGAATAGCTTTGTGGGCGATCCAACCATGGAGAGGACAGTGATGGCTGATTGATGACACCATGGAACAATTGCTTGGTATCCATTCTACTGAGTGGTGTCCACACCTGGTGTCCCCTCTATTGAGTGGTGTCCACACCTGGTGTCCCCTCTACTGAGTGGTGTCCACTCTACTGAGTGGTGTCCACTCTACTGAGTGGTGTACACACCTGGTTTCCACTCTACTGAGTGGTGTCCACACCTAGTGTCCACTCTACTGAGTGGTGTCCACACCTGGTGTCCACTCTACTGAGTGGTGTCCACACCTAGCGTCCACTCTACTGAGTGGTGTCCACACCTGGTGTCCACTCTACTGAGTGGTGTTCACACCTGGTGTCCACTCTACTGAGTGGTGTCCACACCTAGTGTCCCGTGTCCCCTCTACTGAGTGGTGTCCACTCTACTGAGTGGTGTCCACTCTACTGAGTGGTGTCCACTCTACTGAGTGGTGTCCACACCTGGTGTCCACTCTACTGAGTGGTGTCCACACCTGGTGTCCACTCTACTGAGTGGTGTCCACTCTACTGAGTGGTGTCCACACCTGGTGTCCCCTCTACTGAGTGGTGTCCATACCTGGTGTCCCCTCTACTGAGTGGTGTCCACACCTGGTGTCCACTCTACTGAGTGGTGTCCACACCTGGTGTCCCCTCTACTGAGTGGTGTCCACTCTACTGAGTGGTGTCCACACCTGGTGTCCCCTCTACTGAGTGGTGTCCACTCTACTGAGTGGTGTCCACACCTGGTGTCCCCTCTACTGAGTGGTGTCCACACCTGGTGTCCACTCTACTGAGTGGTGTCCACACCTGGTGTCCCCTCTACTGAGTGGTGTCCACTCTACTGAGTGGTGTCCACACCTGGTGTCCCCTCTACTGAGTGGTGTCCACACCTGGTGTCCACTCTACTGAGTGGTGTCCACACCTGGTGTCCCCTCTACTGAGTGGTGTCCACACCTGGTGTCCCCTCTACTGAGTGGTGTCCACACCTGGTGTCCCCTCTACTGAGTGGTGTCCACACCTGGTGTCCCCTCTACTGAGTGGTGTCCACTCTACTGAGTGGTGTCCACACCCGCAGTGTAGGGCACTACTGCTCTCTACACTTTCTTATGGTTGTATCACTCTTAAATTTATTTTTTTTTATTTTTGGGGCACCCTTATGGTAGGTGGAGTGTTGGGAATTACCCCGTTTATTGTATAAAATTAAAATGTAATTCTTTTTTAAAAATATTCTTTTCAATACAAGAGCAGATCCAAGCAAGTAAATTATGAATGAGGTCTCGGTAACAATGCTTTTACCATGATAAAGCACAATTTGGATTATAGATTATAGCTACAACAAAATAAGACCTAATCCAAATAAATTAATAGTGTGCGACATTTCGGCAACAGCATTGTTATTTTTACTTTTCAAAAATATTTTGCAGGTATCTTTTGATTCCTTCTACTGTAAATAAATACACCACACACATGTGTCTACACATTTATAAATGTAATCACTTCTTTATTTAAACTCCCTCCCAACGTGTGTGTTTTGCTGACAATATCCCCTTGTCAAGGGATGAGGTAAGGTGAGGAAACAATGGGAGCTTAAATAAAGGAGTGATTGTATTGGTTGATGTTTTATTTAAGTGTTCTCTCAGTATGCCCATGTTCCAACCAACAATTAAGATCTTTACAATGGTCTTAGGAATTGTTCAGTTTGTTCTTTTCTCTAAATTGCAAGGCTGCATTGAATCTCTCCCTTCACAGTGATCAGGTTTACATCAAGTAGAATCCATCAAGTAGAACACATCCAGTAATTGTTTTCTCAGTTTGTCCATTAAATTGAAAGACTGAAGTAATTCCTTCAGTGTATGTACTCCCCACAAGATTTCCACCCTACACCAGCAGGATGTGGTGTGTCCAGCCCAGACCAGCCACTGCCGAAGAACTCCGACTTGACTTTGCTTCAGTCAAGGTTGGTACTGAATGTCTCATCACCCAGACTGAGGCCAACAACAGGCTGTGTTCCCAGGCTCGAGTAACCAAAGTCACCTTCGACCGCCTTCGCAAGACTCGGGATGATGTCGTCTACCCTTTGATCCAGGATCTCCTGAAAGTTCAGGACTTCAAGCAGGTGTGATGGGGACCTCAGGGTTGATACTTGATATGGATTTGATAGAGTTAAAGAAACATGCAAGAAAACCTCTCTGAGGATACAGTCTTTCTGTGCTTATTGCAGTTCTCCTTAGATTATGAGATAGCCTGTGTCATAGCTTTCTTATACTTCTATCCCTTCTTTATCTTCATTGAAAAACTACCTCTTCATTAAAATGTTACTTTGCTGTTTCAAACCTCTGGCCCCTTGAATACTTTAATAGAGAGGTTATACTGAATTAAAGCTTATACATTCTCAGAGAAATTGATTTTTACGTGGGAATCAAAAAGTTTCATGACCAGACCCAAATGTTGGGGAAGTTTTGATATTATTATTAATATAAATATATAATCTTAACTGTTTCTCTCTCTTTGGTCTCTCAAGCCTACAATGCATACTGTAAACACTACACACCACTACCATAGTATCAAACATACATCATCATAATGCAGTGTTATCTTTAATACCGAGGTGGGCTATCATGGGGCATCCTTTCTTCCTTAGTAAGACAACTTTCCACGATGAAAGCTGATACTGTAGAATGGTGCCTAGAACCAAATGAAGGTTTACATACACACCTAGTTTACCTATTTGAATCTGGTCTTTTATCATATGGATCTGGTTGTACTTTATCATCTATAATGCCATTTCTAAATGCCCTCACCAACTCACATGAAGTGGCTTCATTGTGTACTTCTTAGTTCCAAGGACAAATTGATTTTCCCATTTTATACGCTTAAAGCTGGAACTGAGAGAAATGACAGTCTGTCTAGGAAAACTGATTTCAAACCTGGGGCAGATTTATACCCTCCCTCAGAAACTCATCTAGAAAAAAACAACATTGATCACAAACTTGTATTTAGCTCTCAATACACATATACAGTATCAATGTTGGAAAGTTAGTTGTCCTACTTGTGTAAAATAAGTTAAAATGGCATATCTCACGATGGTCTATGGATTATATTTGATCCTTGGATGTTAAGTTCTAGCTAGCTGGTTCATATCTCACCATTAGAACGTTTTTATTTCTACCCCCCCTTGTGTTTGCATAAATTTATTTGAATTTTGAGACTTTATCCATAGTTTCTAATTTACTGCATCACACCATGGCTTTCTGTAGACATTTGTTGATGACCTGTCCTCAGCTTCTCCTGGAAACAAGCCGAATCAAAAACGACCTCGAAGAATTTGGTGCCTTCCGGAAGGTGGAAGTGTTGATAGATGAAGCTAAGGGTAAGTTGGAATGATGTAACTTTCACCAAATGCATCTGTAAAATCATTTGAACACTTTATGATACAGTAGAACCTCTCTTTGAGGATAGCTAGTTGCTGAGGCCAAAGCATCTTTTAGATAGAGGTGTCCTCATACTAGAAATCAGATAAATAGCAAAAAAAAAAAGGGGTAATTTTTGTGATGAAAACTGTCCTTCGTAGAGAGGTGTCCTCAAGCGGGAGTATCCTCTTATGGAGGTTCTACTGTATATGCCTGTTTATTGGCTATAAAATTTAGGATATAACTTTACAGTAATGATTGCATAGTGTTGTGGCTTCTGAAAAAGAAGTATTAATATATACAGTTATCAGCGTCATGCATTCTTTCTTAATTCTGTCACCGTTTGCTTTTGGTTCAGTGGTAGAATGCTCGCCTGCCACGCGGGCGCCCCGGGTTCGATTCCCGGCCGATGCATTTTTTTTTTTTTTTTTACAATTTTTAAAACTCATTTATATATATATATATATATTGCGTATGATATTGTTTTTTACAGCACAATACAACAATGTTGGCAAGTTTCTCTAGAGTGGAATGTCGAGGTGACGAATCCACTCCAGGGCCTCCTCTGTGCACCGGTGGATATCCCCAAGTGTTCCCTGGAAGAATCTTCGAGGACAGTCCCTTAGGATATGGTGCATTGTTTGTATTTGTCCACAGTCGCAGTTCTGGTCTGGACTCATGTTCCACTTATTTAGTAGGTAGTTGCACTCATTTATATTATTAAAATATATGTGCTTTTCCTGTCTATGTACAGATTTATGGTCTATGTACACAAGTATACAAGTATGTATACAAGTTATTTGCAAATTGCGTGGCAAATTTGCCCTTTCGCTCGCAAGCAGCGCGTCTAGCGGTGAAGATGGGAGGTAATATCAGCTGACCTAATGGACATGTAAAACGTGTTTTAACAGGACATAGAGAAAAATCTGGAAAAGATATTTTTCGGGTTTTAGTCAAAAAAAATAAATTGACAGGTTCTGGGAAAAAAGTAGTTGTTTTTTATTCAGAAAATGTGATGACAATATTGCTGTATCATATTTGATTATCAGATACAAAATTATATCCGGAAAAATTCCAAAAAGCAGAGACCACGGGTGAAGCCAGTTCATTTTTAGTATGCAGGAACAAAATTCTAACAGAAAAACATTCATTCGAGCAGAAGACACAAAGCCAGATCATCTCTTTATAAAAATATTGCTTCTCAGACACAAAGTTTGGAGTGGGATGTTTCACAAGAATGACATCCACGGCGCCAATTTATAATTGTAACGAATAGTATTTGAATAAAAGCATTTAATCGGGTAAAATCCGGGCATTGCCCTTTCTTAATCAATTCTGTCACCGTTTGCTTTTGTGAATGGAATAATTACCCAAATATGGCCATTTCTCATAACCATCTGTGGTTCAGTGGTAGAATGCTCGCCTGCCACGTGGGCGGCCCGGGTTCGATTCCCGGCAGATGCATTTTTTTTTTTTTACAATTTTTAAAACTCATTTATATATTATACAAGAATGACATCCACGGCGCCAATTTATAATTGTAATGAATAGTATTTGAATAAAAGCATTTAATCAGGTAAAACCCGGGCGTTGCCCGGGTCATTCGGCTAGTTTATTTATATTAAGAGTGTAACACTTTGTTCTCTGGTGTCTTCTTTAAATGAACACAATTCCAATGAAGTTCACTCTAGATAACCTGGTGTCATTATTGGAGATTTCCGGGAAGATGGCTGTTCCTGGGTTGTCAAGCTGTGTCGAATATCTGTCACAAAGGTGGCACAATATTCAGTTTGAAAATATTTTTTTTAAAATCTACAACACAATTATTCATTTCCACATGACTGTTTATTTTGATGATAGGTCACAAACAATAAATAAAATCATGATAAAGCACAATTTGGATTATAGATTAGAACTAAAAGAAAATAAGACCTAATCCAAATAAATTAATAGTGTGCGACATTTCGGTAACAGCGTTGTTACCATCATCAGAAAAAAAGAATAAATGTGTGTATGAATAAAATATTTATTCTTTTGTCTGGTGATGGTAACAACGCTGTTACCGAAACATTATACACTATTAATTTATTTGGATTAGGTCTTATTTTCTTGTAGCTTAATAAAATCATGTAAAAAGTTTTGGATGTTCCTTGATGTAATCCATCCATTCTTCAAGTCTCGATTATTTTCATAATTGTCTTCTCTCTGTTTCATGTTAAAATATTTCTATATCTGTGTTGATTATATCCCACACACACATGGCCTTCTTGATATTGTTGGTGGAACTGCTTGTGTCAAACCCACACCTATTTACATATGTACAAGAGGTAACAGAACCCATTTAGTTACCTTGCACTCATTGGCAAGGTTGAATATGTATGAGAATTGGTGTCTGTCATTGAGTCAGTTTATTTTAAAACCTGATTGGGTACCAATAGATTGCCAGAGTGTGGTGTTCCCCAGGAGACCCAGCAGCGCCAGGAGCAGCCCATGACGTGGAGGTGACCTTCAAGGTGTGGGAAGCCAGCTCCTTCGTGCCAGGCATCAACCCCATCTTTCAGGACAATGAGAGCACCATTGTAAGTATATCTGTCACAGCACGACTCTCTACCTTAGTAGTGTATCTGTGGAGTATGTTTTCCCTTTCATACTTCACCAGCTAGTGAAGTCTTCTGGTAGAATTGCCACAATAATTGTAAGATGGGTAGCTGCAACAATTTAAAGATCGGTAGCTGCAACAATTGAAAGATGGGTAGCTTTAACAATTGAAAGCGGTGCAGCTATAACAATTATAAGATGGGTAGCTGCAACAATTGAAGTTGGGTAGCTGCAACAATTGAAAGATGGATAGCTGCAACAATTGAAAGATGAGTAGCTGCAACATTTGAAAGATGAGTAGCTACAACATTTGAAAGATGGATAGCTGCAACAATTGAAAGATGGGTAGCTGCAACAATTGAAAGATGGGTAGCTGCAAAAATTTTAAGAATGGTAGCTGCAACAATTGAAAGATGGGTAGCTATAACAATTGAAAGATAGGTAGCTGTAACAATTGAAAGATGGATATCTGCAACAATTGAAAGATGGGTAGCTGCAACAATTTAAAGATGGGAAGCCGCAACAATTGAAAGATGGATAGCTGCAACAATTTAAAGATGGATAGCTGTAACAATTGAAAGATGGGTAGCCGCAACAATAAGTACTTTTAATTGAAGATGCTAGAAAACTCTACCCTAACTTACTTATTTGGTTTTCTGCTTGATAACTATTTTTAGTTATGCTGTATTGCCTACACTTCTCTCTCAACTAAAATCTCTGTTCTTTTCTTAGTAACTAGTACGCTTGAGTGAATTCAATTGTTCTTCAGAATAAGAATGTTCTAGTTAAGTTGCACACCTTATCAACCAATATTTCAATGACAAGTGTATGTCTGGGCCAGGCCATCGGAGCCAAGTGGCCCAACCTCTTCGGCCGAGGGGAGAGCCTGCAATGGGAGAAACAGTTTGGGACCAGCCAGTACCGGGGCACCAACCTTGTCTTTATGAAGCCTTTCCCAGAGAAAGGAATTCCTAGGTGAGTGTTTGCCTCCTTTTCTCAAACATAGTGTTTAGAAGAATTCAAAGACTTTAAAGAAAGAGAGATTTCATATATTACAACCATCAGAATTTAACAAAACATTTAGGGCTCTCTGAGCATCATTATTTAGAAACTCTTCATTTTTCAAATACATTTGTGGAAGAGAGCGATGCAAATATTTCTTTGAATGCCAAGAAATCCTCCAAATTTCCAGCTATATATAAGCAGAATAACCCAATGCAATAGTAGAGCATGTGGTTGACTAAACTGCTGGTACTCCTCCCAAATATTTTTTCATTGCAGTGAGGGCAGTAGAATATTGTTGTATTTGAAACAAAGAAAAATTGTGCTAAATAGTTTAAAGTTTATGACTTCATTAGCAATTGCTTAAAGAAAAACAAAATCTTATATAAAATTGCCTAATTTAGAAGTTAAACACACAAAGTAGAAAGAACTTGGGAATACAGTAGAATCCTGTGAGAGACCCTACCCTAGAAACAAAGCTAAATCCTGTCCTTCTTTGTTTCTCATCAGAGACTGTTCTGGTTGAAAGGCTTCTCAAGACTTGGTCCGTCATTACAGAGGCTCTGTGAGAGGCCAACCCAGGAGAAACTGGGTTTATCCTTGTTTTTAGTCTATGGTCTCTGTTGTGATATGTAAATAACATATGTTAAGCCATGTTGTAATGTGTATGAGTTATCTGAACAAAACTCGCTACGACTTACAAGTTGAACTGAATGTTTATTCAATCTAGTAATCTCCTTATATACAAGATAGAGATAAAAAGGAAATAATTTACATAAGTTTAAAACAATTGACAAATGGCATAATTTTGCATAGTTAACAATAGATAATATAACACTTAACATATGTTATTTACATATCACAACAGTCTCATATGGAAGACTGCTGTACCAAGGCAAGAGAGAGATAGTTATGACAGCAGTTGTGTACATACTCATTAATTGGGATCATTCAACGGATAACTTTAGTAGTCCCCCATGAGAGTCTATAGCCTAAAAAATATAGCCAGGGGGGTCGGTGGAAGGCTGGTTAAACCGTTTGGTTTTCGACCACTAGGACCCGGGTTCGAACCCGCATTGGACACTTTTTTCTGTTTAAAGAAAAAAAAAATGCTCCAATGGCCCCCGAGTCTTGCAAAAGTCCAACCCCACTAGCGAGTGCAAGTAACCAAACGGGGCTCTGGCATTAGTAAGTGCAAAGTCGAACTGCTTTTCACATGTGTAGACATGTGGTGCACTTACAGTAAAAGCAGTCGCTAACTACCCACCATGATTATCATGGCCTGTACCACGTGTACTAGGGATAAGAAAAAAAAAAAAAATATATATATATATATAGCCAAACCTGGTTACTCATAAGAGGTTCTGTTTCGGCTGAAAGACTTAATGACTTGTCCGACATAAGTCTTTGGTGAGAGACCACCTCCCAGGAGATGTGGTCTGTCATAGAAGACCAAGTTCCAATTATCAGAAGGATCATTTGATGTAGATTGATTAAGAATGCAGTTATTCTCTCAAATTTGTGCATGTATTTGGCATTGTGGAGTACTTGAAGTAGATAATTGGGTTGCAGAGGTGGAATTTAGAGGTTATATTGAAATGGAAGAACCTATTTAGAGTGAGAGAGAGAAACTTAAGATTTAAGCAGCAATAAACCACCCATATGAAAGTAATACGGATGATGTAGCAAATGGAGGATCATCCATTTTACTAAACAATACCGATAGCACCCATCACAAGCAATCCTTACTAACGGCCTCTAAAGAAAACATCAATTTATATGAATCCTCAGGCAGGATAACCTGCTCTTGATGTGGACCTACATGTGTAACTACGGACTCGAAAACATGAATCCCATCAGTTTGTAGACCACTAACTGTTGGCCCCTACCCCCCTCCCTCCCTCTAGGCTGGAAGCCGGGGCTAGGTCCGTGGTGTAGGCTCACTGGAGCCCTCTACGCAAGGTCCGCCACCCTGCCTGGTCATCGCGCAGAGGACTGTGGAGGGTTGTTTGAGCTTGGCTGGAAGCTGAAGCCGCGAGTCCACCACTTCCTGAGGCTGGAGTCCATCTGGCGCCACCTGGGACCCTCACCTAATGGGCCTACACCCTTCGACCTCCGCCTGCACCTCGGACACTCCCTCAAATGTTCCATCAAGGTGAACTATGTACATTTTTACATGATTACATACTTGTAGTTTGGAGGAGTACAATATTCACATGTCTGTGAAAAATGCATTATTCGTTTTAAAAAGCAGCCTATTGAGTTATCTCAATTTGTGTGCTCCAAGCTTCTAATGTGCTCTCAAGCTGCTTGGTTGATTGTACCACACATGTTGGGAGAATTGACTTTTTGGACAGACTGTCAAATAACTATTTCCATCTATGATTTTTATAGCTTCCCCTGTGGCAACAAATCAACTAGTCTGAACTATATAAAAAAATAAGAACAAAGGGAAAATGTAACAGATCAGCTGGTTTAAAATGAAGAAAAAGGCATCTCTTGATTGGACAACTAAATGTAGTGATTGCTTGCACCATCTATTGGAATAAATATCAACTAATCATTTATTTTATTTTTATTATTATATATATAGATAATATTGGCTAAAAATATGTTTCAAGGCTGTTGGCCCTCATAAGCATGGTGCAGGCTGTGCCACAAAAAAGCTGGTTCCTAAACTAGTGTTAAATGAATTCCAAGCACATTGTGCGCTATTATCTTTAAATTAAAATATTTGGAAATGACTTTGTTCAAGTTTTGAATGAATATAGTTCGCCCATACCTGCCATGGAATTCATGTAATCTTCACACAATGGATAAGAAACAACAAAAGTTATCACAACTTGGATTGTAGATGAACATAAGGAGTCAATAAGATCCAATATCAATAAGTATGCAAATTTTGCAGGAGGTTTTCAGTAGCAATCCTGACCAGGATTCTTTTCTGATAATTCTCACACTAGTGTCCCACATGGTTTGGTTGACCTGCCATTGTGTGTTCCCAGCACACCATCTTCATCAACAACCTGGGGCTGGGAGCTATCCCCCAGGACGGATACCAGTTTCAATTCCAACAGGTGAGATTTCCTCCCTTTTTGATATTAAATATCTAATTATGACACTTTTTTTTCAAATTAAAAAAATTAAAGGGTTTTCTTCTGTTGATAAAATAGATGCAGAAACTCTTTGCCATCATTATAGAGGAAGAGACTGTTACACCAGAATGGCAGGGCTGGGTGTTGTGTTGCAGAAGCTGGCAGAGCTGAGTGTTGACATATTGTGTTACAGGAGCTGGCAGGGCTGGGAGGAGATGTAAGTTTTGTCAAGCAAGAAGCCTCCCTCAAGTTAAGCTACACCCCCCTGGAGAACCTGGTGAGTCTTAGAACTTGTGCTAAAATATTAAGAAATCAGCTCAGCATTAATAGTTTTGTTATTATTTATATTTTTAGAAAGACAACTACACTAACCTGATAATAACCTCCTGACGCCAGGAGGACCAGTGACATACACCCAACTTTGACAGCCTCACTTCTCTTTACTGGGGACCCCATCATCACCCTCCTCCACCTCTACTTCCTTAAAGCACAAGACACACTTCCTGCTGATTCTTTCTATTGGACTCGGTTGTGTCATAATATGAGGTTTCTCTTAAGAGTTATAGAGGAGAATGATTGGATTTGGTCTTATTACATTTGTGTGTATATATAGGAGTAATAAGTGTAGAGGAAGATGGTGCCTTGTAGGAAAAGGTCTTTCAAGTTTATATATGACCTTTAAAACAGGCTTTTTTTTTAATCATCCAATTTTGAAGTTGTGCCCCCCCCATAACTACTTATTTACTTTATAACCAATAGCTGGCAATATTGTCACTTAGAATATTAAGAAAGGCAGAATGACAAGGCAATATATTGAATGTAAAAACAAATCAAGATACCAAAGAGGCCATTAGGATAGTTTACAGGCTAGCAAAATATAAATATCAAAGTTAATTATATTGTAGCGTAGAAATCAAGCCTTGAAATATCCTAAGATGCAAAAGTATTTATTGATGACGTCACAGCGAAGAGTCGACAATTATTAACAGGTCAGCCCTCAAAAAAACTATTTACAGCTAGAGAATCTTAAGCAAGCAAGCAAAGAAATATTTTAAATATGTTTTCACAAATACAGATTATTATATATATTTTTAATCTGTTGAATATATTTTCATTGAATAATATTAAATTAAATAATAAAATATTTCTTCGTCACAATATTACCACATGGAAAATTAGGAAAGAAAAACTTCAGGATGATACAGCAATTTATTTAAGGCAAGAACAAACTATAATTAATAAAATATAAGATAAGCAAAGAGGGAAGTTTACAGAGAGTAACAAAATATAAATATTAAAAATTGATACTCTGTTAATAAAATAATAAATACTTTGCTACAATATGTTAATGAAATAATATTTTCTACACTACATCTTCAATCTCTAAGATCTCACAATGAGACAACTGTACAAACTGCTTATTCCAGAGACATGAGGGACTGTTGGATAGCAATTTGCATATCCCCAAACATTTACTGAAATTACTGGAATCTGTTCACTTTCTTCAAAGACAGATGGAAAATCAGTAACTGTTTAATTTTGGGGATTTAAAAAAAAATAAATCATGATTTGGAAAAATGGAGAGTGTTTACAAATATCTATGCTATGTAGTTACAAATGGTTTATATTATTACATTGTATATACACCCAGTGTCAAACAAACCTTGTTCACCATCACTTGGGACTGTTGTCATAACCCCAGTTGAAACAATTGGAACTTAATCCACGAGACTTTGGTAATATGATGTTATAACTAAGTTGCTGTTACAACAAGGTGTATATAGATTTTGTTTATTCTTTAACCATATTTAAGCCTTCTTTTCTACGTATCCAGTAGAACCTCCTGTGTAAAAGACATCTAATTACAAAGCCAAAATGTTCTTCAGAGAGAGGTGTGCCCTTACCTAAATAGTAAAAATAGTAATTTTGCAAATGAAAACTGTCCTTTGTGGAGAGGTGTCCTCATGGAGGTTCTACTTTATAATGAACCTACTGAATATGATATACAGTAGAACCTCCCTTTAAAGGACAACTAGTTGCAGAGCCAAAATGTCCTTTAGGGAGAGGTTTCCTCTTACCAGAGAGTTGCTAAATAGTAAAAATTGTAATTTTTCAAATGAAAACTGTCCTTTGTAGAGAGGTGTCCTCATGGAGGTTCTACTTTATAATGAACCTACTGAATATGATATACAGTAGAACCTCCCTTTAAAGGACAACTAGTTGCAGAGCCAAAATGTCCTTTAGGGAGAGGTGTCCTCTTACCAGAGAGTTGCTAAATAGTAAAAATGGTAATTTTGGCGATGAAAACTGTTTTTTGTAGAGAGGTGTCCGCTAACGTGAGTGTCCTCTCATGGAGGTTCTACTGTATGTGAATTTTAATAACAAGATTTTGTTCATGATGGAATAAATGTCAAAAAGTAACACAAAGTGAAGTATTTTATTGGGATCAGTGAGATTGACCATTGTGTCCACTGGCCTAGACCCTCCAGATGGCTGTGAGTGCTGGCCTACTCCACGGCCTCCGACACACCATCTCTGACAGATTCTACCCTGGGGGGCCCATGGGAGTGAGAGGCTTCAGTTCCAGGGGTGTGGGGCCCCACACGAAAGGTTGTCCGCTGGGCAATTCCGGGTTCCTGGCTGCTGCCCTCCATCTCTACTGTCCTCTCCCCTTCTACCCCTGGCGGCACTCAGGCCTGGGGCAGGCCCTGCGCTCCCACCTCTTTGTCTGTGCAGCCAACACCTCTGATGGTCAGTCTGCCATCTTATTTGTATAGTAGAACCTCTCTCTTTAACACACTTGTTGGAAAACCTTAAATTTGAGCCAATTAATGCAAAGTAATGAGACCAAATCCCAATAAATAGTGTGTGATGTTTTGGTAACAACACTATTACAGATATTTCGTACAGTATTTATTTATTTATTTGGATTTGGTATTATTATCTTGTTTCTTATCTTTAATCCAAATTGTGTACCTAATCATTAGAGCCAATTAATAAAAATAAGTACAAACCTTCCCTATTTGTATAGCTGAAAGTTGCTGATGGCTTCATCACCATCTGTTCAATTGCTCAATCATGAGATTTAACCACCTGATCTCACTTCACTTTTGAACGATATTTTTCATGCAATTAACAAAAGTTTGAGAAAATCCACTTGCTGGTTGGAATTTTTCCTATAGGAAGATAAAGTGTATTTTCCTTGAAACAAGAATGCTTGGTTTATCCAAAACATAGGAAGGTTTAGCATGAGCTAAATCTGGGTTGATGCGGCACTTTTCTCTCTACATAATAGAAGTTTAAAAGAAAATAAGACCTAATCCAAATAATTTATTAGAAGATTAGAAAGATTAGAAGATTCGAACATTAGAAGATTAAAAAGATTAAAAACTATATAGAAAATGCTTCTACACCAGAGATGATAGATCAAACAATAAGAGAAATTACAAATATCTTAATTGAATCTGCCTACTCAACATTAAGAATTAGGGAAAACAACTCTATGAGAGGTAGAGCGAACAACTGGTGGAATGCAGAACTGGAAATTATGAAAAATAACTTTCACTATATAAGAAACTTATATTACCGAAATCCTAATCCTCCACGTTATATTGCTGAATTGTTCAAAAATACACGAAATAAATATATACGTGAAATTAAGAAAGCAAAAAGAATTTCATGGAGAACTTTTCTGGAAGAAAATAATTCAAACAATCCTTTTGGAAATTTATATAGAATATACAAAAAATTTAAAGGAACACCTGACAAGCAAATACAAATATTGGAAACAAATACATATCATGAGCGGTTGCAGAGAACCGAGGGCTTGTTAGCTTGTCTCTTTCCTGATGACAGCCTCAACGATGACACGAATTTACATAAAGAAATAAGAAACTATAAACCAAAGCTTTTGAATACAGCAAATATAGTAGTCACAATGAAGGAAATAAATTATATAATTGATAAATTAAACCCAAGGAAATCTCCTGGAACTGACCATATATCTAATAATATGATATTGCATACTAAACACCTTATCGCTCCGCTCTTGACCAAGCTGTTTCAGAAGTGTTTGGATATGAGCTACTTCCCAAATGAGTGGAAGAAAGCAGAAGTGTTGGTTATCCCAAAGCCAGGTAAAGCTGACTACGGCGAGTATAAGAGCTACAGACCCTTATGTTTGAACTCAAACATTTCTAAAATCTTTGAAAAAATTATTAACAATAAAATAATCAAACACTATGAAGAAAATAAGATGTTCAGTAATCGTCAACACGGATTTACAAAATCACGATCAACAATAACAGCGCTAACTGACATTGTCAAAACTGCTTTAGACCACAAAGCTAAGGAATTTACGGCCATTATAACAATCGACATCAGTGGAGCATTTGATAATGCATGGTGGCCAATGGTGCTAAAAAGAATCGATGAAGATAATGTAAATGCATCTATTGTTAAACTTTTCAAGTCATATTTTGATAATAGGAAAATAAGATACAGATACACATCAATTGAAGTTCAAAAAACACTAAGCAAAGGATGCCCGCAGGGAGGACCTATTTCCCCTACAATATGGAATATAATCATGAACGATTTACTATGCAAGTATACTGAGCCGAATAGTGAAATCATCGGATACGCAGATGATATTACGGTGATATGTTGGAATAAAAACCTAATAGAACTTGAAAATACAATAGGAAGCATAATGAGAAAAATAACAAATTGGTGTGAAAGCAGCAAATTAAGAATATCCAAGGAGAAAACGAAGGTTTTGCCTTTGTTCAATAATAAAAAATTTACAATAACTTTGAATAACAATATCATTATTCCGGTAGATAGGGTAAAAATTTTGGGAATAACCGTCAAAAACCACAGAAATAAGAATAAACTTGATTTTATGCCGCACATTGATGATACTATCACGAAAACAACCAGAGCAAGTGGATATCTATTAGGATTAACAAAGAAGGCCTGGGGTCTTGACAGCAAAAGGAGAATTGTACTGTACAAAACACTATTTAGAAATACAATAATATACGGATCTACGATATGGTACCAATTCATCCCAAAAAAAGCCAAAGACAAATTAAACTCGCTACAGTATAAAATTCTCAAACATGGTATACAAGCATACAATACAACATCGTCAAATTGTACGCATATCATTGCTAGAACTCCAAAGCTCACTCACTTCATTGAATCAAATATATTGAAAATAAATATAGATTACAACCGATTTGTCCCAGCAAAAATAGTCATAATTTCTAACTTTATAAACCAGAAACAGCAGGAATATTACGAAGCGACCAATGAAAATTTCAAAAGTTTCTTCAGTGGCCCAAAAATTCCTAATTTTATTAAACCTAACTTCTATAATGTGCAATTCCTCACTGGACATGGCGACTTCAATTCATACCTGTTTAAAATTGGCAAAGCTGAATCACCTGGATGCTCGTGTGGAGGCGAAGAACAGAACCCCAGACACTTATTAACTGACTGCCCGCTGACCGCTGATCTTAGGGAACTAAATCAACTTCCCATAAATTTGCAACATCTGGTCTCCACTAAGGACATATACCAAAGATTCAACAAATTTTGCAGAATGTATTTAGCTAGTTAAGTGATTACTAATGTAATCAATTTGCATACTGATATGTAAATATGTATATATCTTCTTAACTACTTTTCTTTTGTGTCTTTCATTTAAATGTTTATATTTCACGCGCAAATATCCGAATTGTGGATATAGCGTGTACTCTGCAATTGATAAATAAAAGTGTGTGACGTTTCGGCAACAACATTGTCACCATCATCAGACAAAAGAATAATTGAGAAAAAATATTACAGCAAGTTCTTATATTCTTATAATATAAGAACTTGCTGTAATATTTTTTCTCAATTATTCTTTTGTCTGATGATGGTGACAATGTTGTTGCCGAAACGTCACACACTAATAAATTATTTGGATTAGGTCTTATTTTCTTTTATTATAATCTATAATCCAAATTGTGCTTTATCATATTAGAAGTTTGTTTTATGTAAATTTATGATATGAGAAATATTCATTCCTGCTAACTGGAGCTATTAATAATTGGGACTAATTTTTGCTATTCCACAGTGAGAGTAGTCCCAATTACTAAGGGTGGTCAATCTATTGTGGATCAAAACACTACACCAGGGGAGGACTATAGTACAGTAGCACCAAAGTGTCCTTTAGAGAGAGATGTTCTCTTACTGGAGAGCAGCTAATTGGTAAAACTGATAATTTTGGTGATGAAAACTGTCCTTTTTCTATAGAGAGGTGTCCACTAGTGGGAGTGTTGACTCCTGGCAGTTCTACGATATGCCAACCTACAGGTATGCTTCCAGGTCCCAATGTAGGAGAGCTGGTCCGCGGCATGGTGTGGAGTCCTAGATGTACAGCCGGAGCCGGACTCCTAGCTCTACTGGGATCTTCAGCCAGGCTGGAGCTCAACTATGTGCTGGTGTTCTCTCACCGCCTCGGAGACAGAGTCCATCCCGGACTACATCTGGGCATCGGCTTTGACTACCTCTGACATTAGCTCTGACAGGTGAGATGTTTGATTGGTGAAAACAGCACAATCTAGCAGCTATAAATTAAAACAGCAAGTAGGTAAACAGCGTGGTAAGTTTCTTTATTGGGAACTACGAGCTTTCGGACATCAGCTGCCCTTCATCAGGTACAATCGGATTGTATCTGATGAAGGGCAGCTGATGTCCGAAAGCTCATAGTTCCCAATAAAGAAACTTCCACGCTGTTTACCTACTTGCTGTTTTAATTTATTGAGCGTGGCTATATTATGTCTAGCAGCTATAAGTTATATGATAGGTAAGGTGTTACAAGAATAAACTCTCACAAATTCACATGATTCAAATTACAATTGTGTTTGGATGACATGGAATTTGACTTGGATGAATTTGAAGTTATATTGTTCGGATGACATAGTTGTTTAGAAAACTTGAGACTTTAGAATGATGATGTTTTGAACCAAGTGTTTTGGTATTATAACAAGGTTCCACAGCTATAGTAGGGAATCTTTAAGATATATATCCATGGTGGGGATAGATCTTTTAAATTTTGGGCCCTGCACCAGTTGCATTGAAACCAGGACCCATCTAAAGAGCAACCAGTGACCATATTTATAAAATCTAGCCCGGATGAAAAAGGAGGAGGGGGAGCAGTAACAAGCTCGCTAAAAAACCTGGGCTCAGCTGGCCCGGCTGATAGTACCCTGTAAGGGCTCCTAATCCAGGGATACAGGATGAGCAGCGTTTGTACTCCATGTTAGGAGCAGCTGCACATGGCGTCTGTTCCTCATGTCAGAGGCGGCCATTTCTTTTGGAGCTAAGTCGGCCTGCCACTGAGTAGTGCTCCCAGTCTAAATGACAAAGGTAGACACATTATACTTCACCCAGTCATGATGGTTGTCAAACAGACACCATCAAGGGTCACAACTTGATACCCTAATATGATTGAGTGGAGATAAGGAAGAAGAAGAAGAAGATAAAATCTGAACTGACTTGAACTGAACTGTCCCGTCAACCTCCAATAAGAGACCAGGAGTACTCATGTGTTTTTAGATGGACTCTCTCCTAGGATGTTTTATTATATCTACAGAGGGTGTCTAGGAGATTCAAAAAATAATTTCCAAACTTGATATACAAATTAGTCAAATAAAAGGGCTAGTTTGCATATTTTTCATTTTAAACAAAAAATGGAGCCATATCTGTCCCATAATTGGTCAGTGGCACCCATATGTGGGACACAATGTGCAAAGCAATTTCATTTTAAAGCGCTTATAACTTTCCTTTACTTATATCATAAGTTAAAATTATAGCAAAATGTAATCTAATATGAAAGTAATGTAAATTTGGAGCTATATTATAGACGCATATGATTCTTTTAAAATTTAACAATATATACTGCCCTTACTGCAATGGAAAAATTAATGGGAGGGCCTGGCTCATCAGTGGTGAACCCTCCCAGCGGTTTCGCCAGTTTAATCTACCATACCGCTGTTATATTGCATTTTTCGATCTTCCTTTTACAGTGATATTATAGAGTCTAGCATCAGTATCACTATAAAAGAAAGATTGAAAAATGCAATTTAACAGCGGTATGGTAGATTAAACTGGCGAAACTGCTGGAAAGGTTCACCACTGATGAGCCAGGCCCTCTCATTAATTTTTCCATTGCAGTAAGGGCAGTAGAAATTGTTTAATTTTCAATAGAATCATACGTGTCTATAATAGTTCCGAATTTTGATAACAGATGGCGCTAATGCATCATAATGAAAGTAATGCCACTGTTATCTATTCAACAGTTATTATTTTGTACATTCTATTCCACTACCATGTTTTAAACTCACTATAGCGACCATCACTTTGGCCCAAGGTTTTATATGGATATAACCAGGTTATTATTATAACCATGGTTAAAAAAAAAACTTAGAATTTGATGTTATAACCATCTTGCCATTATAAAATAGGCCTCTAACACAGAGGTAATAAGACCAAATAAATAAATAGTGTGTAACACTGTTATAACACACACTATTTATTTGGATTTGGTCTTATTACCCTGTGTTTATAATCCAAATTGTGGCTTATCAAAATAGGCTGCTCTAAAGAGGTTCTACTGTATTCTGATCAGTACAATATTGAATGAGTAAACATTCACTTGGGAAGATCCCTGTGGTGTCTAGTTATAAATAATTGAACTCTATATATGAATTTTGTAATAAAATCTCTAAAGATAGAGGCTGCCTGGCCGGCATTCATATTTCTATGACAAATAGACACTTCGGCCAGTTAGAGTTTTTCATTTTTCTCAACATTTCAACAAAAATGAAAAACTCTAACTGGCCGAAGTGTCTACTTTTCATAGAAAATATTTTTTTTGCTTATCCCTAGTACACGTGGTACAGGCCATGATAATCATGGTATGTAGTTAGCGACTGCTTTTACTGTAAGTGCACCACATGTCTACACACGTGAAAAGCAGTTCGACTTTGCACTTACAAATGTGCCAGAGCCCCATTTGGTTACTTGTACTCGCTGGTGGGGTTGGACTTTTGCAAGAATCGGGGGCCATTGGAGCATTTTTTTTTAAATCAGAAAAAAGTGCCCAATGCAGGAATCGAACCCGGGTCGTAGTGGTCGAAAACCAAACGGTTTAACCAGCCTTCCACCAACCCCCTAGAAAATCTCTAAAGTAGTATTGAAGATGTCCTAAATACAACAGCTAGAGTACAAGTGATGCCATGTTTGTGTGTGCAGTAGAGTAGCTAGCGGACCAGGAGGAGAAATATTTTGTAACCCTCCCCCCTCCCTTTCCACACCATATGCAGCTTTATATTTTTTAGGAGGAAATACTAATAAAGCTTGTTATTTTTGTTGATATTGTGAAATGTGTGGTTTTTCAAACAAAATAACATTTCTTCAATCACTGTCCCTGCCACATCAATCCAAAGAGGATATTGGAACAATTTGGCTGCTTAGAACCCCAAGTCTGGGCAAATGGAGCTCTTTACTCAGCTAACCTAGGAGATGGTAAACTTCAAACCAAGGGCAGATGAGTTTTCTTTTTAGCTCGATTGACAGCTCATCTGTTGTTGTTTCTTATCCCCTTGTGTAAAGATTACACAAATTCCATGAGTTCATGCTCCTCGAGCTGTTTTTTGATAAGCAGCGGCCTCTCCCAAAGATCCTGTTTAGTGCATCTAATGCAAGCCAAAATGTGTTCTGGAGGTGCCAAGCTACATTTTGGGCAAGTAGGGTATATTTTGTTATTATTTTCTATCACAGCTCATCTAAAAGAGATAACTTTTTGATCACAAACTATAAATGGGATAATAGCTTATAATAATTCTAGTATAATGTCACATAAACACAATCTGAAAATTTACCACTTTATAAAAAGTATAGGAAAAAAATTAAGATGGAAATTTTTCCGAGAGAAAATTGATCTAGAAAAGCAAAGGTTGCCTCTCCCATCAAAATAAACATATGTAAATATATACAGGACACCTCTTTACAAAGGACAGTTTTGATCAAATATATTAATCAAATACAACACAGAGAGCCAATATAAACAATTTTATTACAACTTAAGTTAACAAAACATTAAAATATGTACAGGAGTGTTCCTGGGTCCAACAATGAGACTCAATAATTGAAGAAATCCATCAAGCACATAAATTTACTTATTTAGCGCCTTTTTTTTTTCATGACACCATTTTTTAACTCTCCATTCAAAGAGAGAGGAAGCCCCAATGTGGAAGAATCTGTTAGTGGGGACAGCAATGGCATCCTACAATGGATACAACAAGATTCACAATTTCTTAACATTTTTATTTAACAATTCCCATGTTCTGGGTTCATATAAAGGCATAATTGCTAACAATAACAGAAACTTGCTTAATGATAGCAAAGTATTTTTGCCAACCCACAACTTGGCTCTAGGCCCCTTCATAATATATACATACATAATAAATAGGTGAGAACTCTAAATAAAAACCTTGACACAAGTCCATTAGCTGGGGTCTACCCAGCAATCAAACATCAGCCAGTCTTCTGGTGCAGGCACAAACGTGATGTTTGTATGCACAATAGAATAACTGGCAGAGGAGTAATATATTTGCCCTCCTCTCTTTCCACATTAGAGGCAGCTTTTTTTTTTTTGAAGGAGATTCTAAAAAAGTTTATTATATTTTTGTTGTTATTGGGAAATGTGGTTTTCAAACATCACATTATTGTGTACTTGGAAGTGGCGTAAAGGCAGGTGAGGACTACTTGGCAACAAAGAAGGTAACAATCAAATTGCACAAACCCTGAGAGCAATCCTGGATATCGCAACAAGAGTCTTCATCACTATTCTACATTGGGCATCAACACATTGACTACAAACATACTTAGCTGGTTACACAGACAATCTTTTTTAAAAAGTTCATTAAAGAGAATTGAGGAAAGTTGTGGAGAGTATCAGCTGAAGGAAGCTGCCTGTTTATGGCCGCGTAGCACCACCTCTGCATAGGTCCACTTGCCGGAGATGTGTCTGGCGGGGGACGGGGCAAGTCTGGGAGCTTCCCCGCAGGGTGGAGGAGGCTGCAGGGACTTTTTCAGGGTGGAGAAGATCTCTTCGAAAAGTTTCTTGTACTCTGGGGTGGGAGCGGTCAGCTCTGTCTGTGTGCCCACGTCCTCCAGGCAGCCTATCCCGCTACAACTGCCGGCCTGCCTCTTCATCAAGCTCTCGTACTTGGAGATGAGGAGCCGGTACTGTTCATCCAGCTCTGACAGCAGCGACCGGCTGATCTCTTCCTCCAGGGGAGAAGTCACCACTTCCCTGGACCACAACATACCACGTTTTTAAAACTGTGAAGGTGCTGCTGCAGCATTTTAGCATGAAAACCTTAGGAAATGTGTAAATCCTACGAGATGTTTCAGCAGTAATGATCATGTTATTTTATCCTTGAAACCTCCCAAATGAGTGATAATTAAATAGAAGGTTTTAGCATAGTCCATCTCTATAATAATATCATTTGGGATCAAGATTGTAGGTTGTTATATAACCATGGTTAAAACAAGGCTTTTCTGTGTAATGCTGTGGGCAGATGACTCACCCAAGAATTTAATTATTTGGTGAATATATATCCACTGGAGGAATCTCTCCAGTTCAACAGCTACCATTGGGTAAATAAAATTGTGTCACCATTATCTATATATTATATTATACCAACTGTGGTAAACTTTCATCCCTAGAGGGGCTACAAATTTGAGAAATTCTGCTACATCATATTGTCCATGAAACCTGTTCATATTAGGTGACCCATATTACCCATATAGAGGTAACCCATTTATTTTTAGTTACTACTCCTTTTTTGCGCTATAAAGTATAACTTTTTTTTTATTCATGGAATTCATGTGATCTTTACACAAGGGGATAAGAAACAACAATTCAACACCAACTTTAATTTAACTATTTTTCAAATCCAAAAAAAAGGCTATTTTCTTTAATTGAACCAACTGTACAATTCAACACCTACTTTAATTCAACCAATTATTTTGATTCTCCTGGGTGTTAAAGGACTATACACCTGACCCTTCCTTTCCCTGACACCAACCTTTGTAAAATTCACTAAACACATTGACTTCATCAAGTTCTGTCATAAGTAATCAACATGTCTGAGCAGTGTGGTCCAGCATGATTATCATGCCAATGTGTGTTTGAGATAAGTGACAGCAAGGTCATCCTACAAGTCTCCTAACCATGAAGAGAAGAGAGCTGACAATTGGGGAGAAAGAACCTACTCGGGTGGGGGCAGCTCCTCCACCTCCGTCACAGCAGGAGGCTCCGGTAGTGGAGCTGTGGGCTCCTGCAGGGCCTGCCGTAGCTCCAAGTTCTCCTGGCCCAGACGGCTCACCTCCACCTCTATCTCCTGCCTCAGCCGCTGCTCCAGAGCCAGCTTGCTCTTTAGCTGGGAGAGGATGGTGTCCAGTCTGGTGTGGGTGGGATCCTGGCAGCCCTGCAGCATCACTCTCAGTGTTGTCTGGTGTAGCCCCGACAGCACAACATTATTCAGTGTTTCCCAAAGTCCAGTGTTGACCCATCAGTACAGCGTCACTCATTGTTTCCCAAGGTCTGGTGTAGCCCTGACAGCACAATATCACTCTAAGTGTTAAACACAGATCCCAAAGTATGATTTATTACTTGAAAAGCATAATTTCACGTGCTCCATCATTTCTTGATATACATTCTTCGCTGTCAATAACCAGTTAATTCTGTACCTGTTGAATATATATAGAGTTAATAATTTTTTTTTTTTTACATATCCTTTTAGTCTAAATTAGACAAGATCTTGGAGGTCGTGCTCGTAAAGAAGCTCAAGAACTCTTCTTGGTTCTCTGTACAGGGATCTTTTGTCCTTTCCAAAGAGTTAATAATTACTCGGTGGAAGAGAGACAGAAGAGAGTACAAAGACTACTGACATTTTTCTCATTAAAAGCTGGGTTGTTAGTAAATAGTGTGTGCTACTTTCAATCTTAATCACTAGGTGGTGCTAGATGATATTCTACAGTTTTCTGAGGTGTTATATAGGGACATGAATCCTGTAATCTTGGACATCTTGCTGCTCTACACTCATGGACAAAACTTAGAGAAGTGGAAAGTCTTCGATGTCGCCGGTTATCTATTATTTGAAGGAGACAGAGGCAATTTTGTTCACACTTGGTTATCTTGTGTGCCTTCAATAAAGGTCACTGTGTATCAAATACCTTTAAGAGTTATTGTCTGAATCCCGATATACATGCTAAAAGGTAGAATTTCCTTAAGTTTTGTCCATGAGTGTAATTAGTTCATAATTGGCACAACCTTGGAGGGAGCTGGTAAAACAGGAAGTTGTGGGGCAGCATCCTGTCTTGGAGGAAGCAAACACAGAGGGGTCAACTGGGTCAGACAACATCACAGAGATGGAACTTCTGCTATCTTCTGGAGGAGCAATATGTAAATATGTGGTCACACAACCTGTAATAATTAGGACTGCTTGCTGGGAAAACAATTATTATTCCCCATAATTATTCCCCATCATCAGTATTTCCCCCAATTAATATAAATTTAGAATTTCTATAAGGATGCGCTTCTAAATAGGGATAGAAATAAATAATTATATAGGAACTATGAGATTTTTTTTTAGAGCCCATTATTTTAATATTATTATTATTAGAAATGGAAACATTAAAACACGAATGTTTCTTTTACACATAAATCAAACTTCTACTGTTCTTACTGCAATGAAAAAATATTTGGAGGGCTTGGCTCATCAGTGGTGAACCCTCCCAGTGGTTTCGTCAATTTAATCTACCAGACCGTTTTTTTTAGAGCTCTAATACATCATAAAGCTTATGTCCATAGTTTGTTTACATACCATTTCTAAGATTCCACCCTTCAGAGTAGCATATTTAAGCAGAATGATCCAATACAGTGTTAGAGCTCTAAAGAGAAGCGGTCTGGTAGATTAAATTGGCGAAACCACTGGGAGGGTTCACCACTGATGAGCCAAGCTCTCCCAATATATTTTTCAGCACAGTAAGGACAGTAGAAGTTTGATTTATTTGTGAAAGAAACACTTGCGTCTTAATGTTTTCATTTGTTATATATAGATGGCGCGTTATTGCTTTGTACGGCCTATATAAGACTAACATCCTGATACAGATCTGTCTGGACCTGAACAAACAACAGCTGGGAAAGCTTACAACTGATGAGTTCACCCATATTCACATATTTACATTAAAAACATATTTATGTTTTAACAGGAGCTACTGATATGGAAATTGTGAGGTTTCCAGAGAGTCTGAAAATGAATTGACACACACTGATTCTATTTGTTCTCCAGTCTGATGATATGGTACCAAAACGTCATTCACACTTACTGAGAATTAGTTTCCTTACCTTTTTTGCATATTACCTCTCTAAACCAAATTGATTAAAATGCGCTAGGCATGGGCTGGCCGGATGGTTGAAGAGAAGTGGTACAATATCTCCATGGCCAACCCGGAGCTTCCTCCTGCATTAAGTTACCCAGTTGGGCAAGACCGGAGGGTAATTACCCACCAATATCTTCCCTGTCCATAACCTTCAAATCTCAGCAGTACGGTGGTTTTATCCAGTTGATGGTGTGTGGAACCTCACATATCTCCCAATGTTATAACTGTCAGTCTATTTAGACTTTTGCTGTGTGGACTCTATCTGTAGTCCCAATTATCTGTAGTCCTAATTGTCTATAGTCACAATTATCTAAAGTCCCAGATATCTTTGCCAAATATATGAAATATCGATTATTTGAAGTCCCTATGCAAAGGACACCTAGTTGCAGAGCCTAAGTGTCCTTTAGGGAGAGGTGTCCTCTTATAGGAGAGCTGCTAATAGGAAAAAAATGATAATTTTGTTAATGAAAACTGTCCTTTTTAGGGAGGTGTTCTCTCATGGAGGTTCTAATTTATCTGAAATATCTATAGTCACAATTAACAGTAGCCCCAATTATCTGTAGTACCAATTAACAGCAGCCTGAATTATCTGTAATCCCAATAAACAAATTTATAGCTACAATACTTTTCAAGTCACAATAATTTATGCATAAAACATAAACTTTAGTTAATTTAAACTAATATATTGCTTTCCTAGCGAGCTCCAATTATCAAGTGCATTTTAACGAGTTTCTTAGATTTTTATTTTATCTTAATACCTCTTTAGTAGGGAAGTTAGGACATATATTGGTGCACAGTTCTCTTCTTGATGTTATAATAATTTTCCCAGTTATCAATATTCCATACAGTGTGTCGATAACTTTGCTACCAGTTTGTAAAACACAGCTGAGAGATTGTAAGTCCCCTCCATGAGATGGTTTTAACAGGCTCCATGTATAGAAAGTACAGTGCAGTCAGCATTGGTGAGATGAGTTGTTGTTGTTGCTTATTCCTCAAGTCGTTTAAACGATCTACATTAGGTCCCATTGTCTCAGATTTTCTATTATAGTCCTGGGGTTTTCCCAGAGGTCTTTTTTTGTAGGATTTGATACAATTTAATAGATGTTCAGGACTGGCAGGCTTGGGAATCGCATTTGGGGCATTTCTGAGATGTGTACTTACAGCGAGGTGGTCTGTGGGTGGGGCAGGCCGGGGACGTGGTGTGGGCCGAGGTAAGCTCCGAGCCTCCAGTTCCTCCACCCTCCGCTCCAGTCCTTCCACACTGGCCACCAGGCTGCCACACCCCCCTGTGTGGGACTATCAAGGTGACAATTCAATAAAGTAAATACCTTACATCAATATTAAGGTGAAAACATCTGTCTGCCTGGGAGAGATGAGTTTCTTTTTACAAATTTTAATTCAAATCTCTTTCATGCTTTCATGCCCGAAAGATAGAGATTTGAATTAAAATTTGTAAAAAGAAACTCATCCCTGGCAGATGGATGTTTTCACCTTAAGATGACACAATATGTATTTATATTTTTCCATTATTATTCTTGAATATTGAAAACTAACCCCCAACTTATCTATATAAAAGAGCGGGCCTGCAACCCCAAGACATATTATTGACTGTATTGAGTCATCCATTGATGAGCTCTACTCTTCCCCGGCAGACACCATCAAAAATCTCAAGCTTTACAAGCTTGATACCTTAGTGTGATTGAGTGGAGATAAGAAAGAAGAAGAAGAAGAAGAAAGAGCGGCAATGAAAGAAAAATATGCTGTGAAGAGTGTGTTAATACAATGGAACCTCATTAAAACAACAACTTGATTATAAACATCCTAATTCTAAAGCTCCAAGTCCCAATTGTCTCAACTGTGGTTATATAACAACCATAGGTTTATACCAACCTAAAATCTTAGCTCCCAAGTGATGTATAGAGAGAGATTTGACAGTATTCTGTTACAATTCTGCTTTATTAAGGTCTTCCATAGGGCAGTAGAAAGGCCTCCTTAAAAAAAGGTCCTTTTCCAATGGATTAAAAAAAAAAGTTTAAATAACAAAAATTATACATGGCATTTTTTGTAACAGAGTTGTTACCTTCTACAGGCAAAAAAGACTGAATCTTACTGTGAAATTACCACCATGTAGAATTAAGTTTTATTTGGCTTATGATTCACCTTGTGTGTGATTCTTATCTATAATCCAAATTGTACCTTATCCAAATAAATAAATGTGACATTTTGGAAACTCTTTTGAGACAAAGTACTTAAATTTTTAGATGATTATTTTGCTGAGAAGAAATTGATACTAAAAGAAATGTCTCCTCTCAAAATAATCATACTCTCTTCTTCTTGTTTCTAATCTCAAAAAGGTGCCCAGAGTGGGATTCGAACTTGAGTCGTCACTGTCAATAATCAATGGTTTATATCACTACTCCATCAAGCCAACACTCTATTTGGTCGAGTGACTTTTACATCTATAATCCAAAATGGAAAATTTCACTGTGTGTCATAGTATTCTCTTCTTTCTTATCTCCACTTAATCATATTGTAACAAAGTATTTTTTATTTTATTAACAGAGTATCATACTTTATGTTTATATTTTGCTACTCTGTAAACTTCCCTCGTTGCTTATCTTTTATTTATCATTCATAGTTTGTTCTTGCCTTAAATAAATTGCTGTGTCATACTGAAGTTTGTCTTCCCTAATTTTCCATGTGGCAATATTAAGGTATCAAGCTTGTAAAGCTAGAGACTTTTGATGGTGTCTGCCCAGGAAGAGTAGAGCTCATCTATGGATGAGTCAATACTAGTGTGTCATAGTAAATGTGATTTAAATGAAATGAGAGAATCTAAGCAAAGATTTTAGCCACCAACAAGTTAACATCGTTCTAATAATGACAACAGTGCTGTCATTTAGAATTATAAACTTTAACTCCTGTACAATTTGGATGGGAGCTCTTATTTTTCAAACATGGCATGGGAAGAGAAATAGAATAAAGAAAGGGCAATAGCTAAACTGGTTCTCTGCCATTATCTTAATATTGGAGAAAAAACATTTCCAAACAGGTTATGCCAAATTTGAAGAAGGCAAAAAAACATTGAGCCATAAATTAGAAGCAATAAGGAAAATCTGATGGCGGAAATATTTTGTCACTGCAAGGTAACTGAAGAGCTGCCCTTTGTCAAAACTTTCACCAGGGGGCTTCATTTACTGGGTTCAAGTAGATTTTGGCAACAAGATAATAAGACAAAATCCAAATGAATTGGGTGACGTTTCGGTAACAGCGTTGTTACCATCATCAGAGGCTGCAATATTTTTTCTCATTTTGTCTGATGGTAACAGCATTGTTACCAAAACTGATAAAGCACAATTTGAATTATAGATTATAGCTATAATAAAATAAGACCAATAATCCAAATAAATTAATAGTATGTGATGTTTCGGTAACAATGCTGTTACCAAAACGTTACCCACTATTAATTTATTTGGATTTGATCTTATTACCTTGTAATGCAGAGTCAAATATTATGATAAATCTGCTAATTTCTCAAAAACAAATCTAACGGCATTGTCTAAAGGATATATTGCATACTTGCTGATAAAAAAAAAGAAGTGAAAAAGAAACTGCAATAATTATAAGGTACACAATTTGGATTATAGATTAGAAACACAGGTAAATGAGACCAAATCCTTGTGTTTCAAACCTGCTAATATATAGATGAAGTAGGAAAAATAGAATATTTGACCAGAAGGCGAGAGGGTATTTCAGCATCAACACTTGCTGAAACATGTAGCCCTTCCAACACCTATCTATGTTTGATGACTTTGGTATTGAAGCTGACACTTCTCTCTCTCATCTAGATAGATTACAGAGAAACTGTCCATTAAAGGTAATAGAAGCAGTGAGGATCAAAAATATACGAGGATGTGTGTAATTGCTATGGAAATTATACATATACACTACTTCCTACTGTTCTTCAATGGAAAAATATTGGAAGGGCTTAGTGAACCTTCATATGTGGTCACCAGTTTAGTCCACCATTATGATATTAAAAACAAGCATCCAATAATGTATTGTAATAGTGTGTGTATGTGTGAACTGGTCTTAACTAGCTTCTCAGAATGGCACAGACTGGTCCTCGTAACAAGAACTGATGGTGTCCAGGTGGTTTAAGTCAAATATATACACGACCGTTGAGGTAAATCTGGAAAATTGGACACAAATATTAAAGCTCTTTTAACTCAAACAAAAATGATTTATTTTGTACACAACTTTGCATTATTATAGACAATATGTTATAAAAAGAAATTGTTCTATATAGCCGCCATTAGCTGCCACCATTTTCTCAAGCCGTGACCGGAACCGACTGAATGCATGTTTCATCTCCTTTCCTGTCCACATTGGTCACCACCTCAGTAATGGTGGCTCTCAGCGCGTCTTTGGTATTGTGAAATTTTGCATTAATCTTTTCCTCAACTACACCCCAAAAGTATTAATAGAGAGAATTGCAGTTAAGGCAGGAGGATGGCGATAAGTCAGGTGTCCAGTGGTAGGGCACATTACTGTGAAGCCACGCTTGGGTTTTTCTCGACTTGTGGGCTGGCGCTGAGTCCTGCTGGAAGATGTAATCTCTTCTGGCGGTCACCATGTCCATCCAGGGCTTGACTACCCTCTCCAAGACATGAATGAATCCATCGGCGTTGATTCTGAGGTCTTCTTCAAAGAAATGATGTGGCATAACATCCCCTTCGCTGCTGATAACCCCAAGGACCGCTGCTGTAAATTTGGTGTGTATGACGGTGAGCACTTCTGAAGCATCTTGACATATCTACCTGTCATTTAGCAGATTAACTTTTCTGTCCTGGATAAAATTCTTTTAATTCGAAAAGAACCTCAGGTCACTGTTGTGTTTGATATCATTCAACCATGCCTGACATTTCTGTTGATCTTCCCTTTCAATGTGTCAACAAAATCGGATATTTTTTCATATCCGATCATTTTCTGTGGCTTGCCCATTCAGAGAATACTTCATCCAGTTTGTCTGCTTCTCAAAACCTTTTCAAAATTATGTAAACTTGAGTTTTTGTACTCAAACCATTCAAATATCTCTTTGGCGATTTCCGGCACAAAGGGACTCAAGAATGGCTGCTCTTCTGTCTTGTTCCCGGCTCATGTTCTTGCTTGTTTGAACGCATCTACATGCACAAGCCTCATGACAGTATGAACTACATGAGATAAGCTATTTGCAAGTATGCACTCAACAACCGCTAGAGGGCAGTTATTAAACAAATTCCAGATTTACCTCAATGGCCCTGTATATGACAAATAATAAGATCTATTTTGAATTTAACCACAAAAGATTATCATAAAATAAATACATTTTGAGAAAAATTTTTTTTTTAGTTTGTTGAAAAATGTATTGATTTTGTGATACAATTTTTAAAAATTAAATCCAAAAAATATGCCTGTTTAGTTATTAAATAGAACTTATAAAATATATATTTATATAGGTTGATTGATAGAGCACAATATAGGTTGATTGTATCAGGAAATGGGAGGGAATGTCCCTCTTATGACCCTCCACTGACTGACCAACCTGGCAATGTATTTCTTGTCAGCTGCACTCTCCTTCTTCAGTCTGAGATTGGCTCGCTCCAGCTCTGTGATGGAGTGCTCCAGCTGCTCTGACAACTTCTGCTTGCTGTTGTTGGCCTCCCGGAGCAGCACCACCTTCCTGCTTAGGTGCTGCAACATTTATTTTTTTTATAATTCTTTGTTTGTGAGCAATAGTTAGTCTGGAATTATTTGAAATGGGGAAGATAGAATTCAGGTAAAAGTATCTTTTATTTTAGATTTCTGAAAGCTTTCGAGCAAATTTCTGCTCTTCAACAGGCAATTACTTTTTTTTTTACAATATAAAAATAATCTTTCTACAAAATTATATTTTCAATTATTTTGGAAGAAAGATTATTTTGATATTGTAAAAAAAAGTAATTATTCATTGAAGAGCAGAAATATGCTCGAAAGATTGCAAAAATCTAAAATAAAACTTTTTACCCGAATTCTATTTTCCCCCTTTCAAATAATCCTTTGTATTTGTTCATTTGGCATTCAGTAGTAACAAAGTTATGTTCTTCAGAGTAAATGTCTGGAATTTGGTAGCTGACTGTTTTTATGATCCACAACACAGTTGAACCTCACTTGGGACCAAGATTTTATGTTGTCATAACCATGTTGTGGCTATATTGTCACAGTTAAAACTATTGGCACTTGAAAATTGGGACCTTAGAATCATAATGTTATATCCACATTGTATGCTGTTTTAATGAGGTAGTCTCTTTCAATGTTTAAAAATATATTTCATTATACAAATGTAGATTCAGTGAACCATCGTTGTTAGTTGGACTCACTTAGTTTCAGTTATGTGTGCCATTAGCGCTATATAACAAAAGTTATGGGGGGTCGGTGGAAGGCTGGTTAAACCGTTTGGTTTTCGACCACTACGACCCGGGTTCGATTCCCGCATTGGACACTTTTTTCTGTTTGAAAAAAAAAAATGCACCAATGGCCCCCGATTCTTGCAAAAGTCCAACCCCACCAGCGAGTGCAAGTAACCAAACGGGGCTCTGGCACATTTGTAAGTGCAAAGTCGAACTGCTTTCACATGTGTAGACGTGTGGTGCGCTTACAGTAAAAAAGCAGTCGCTAACTACCCACCATGATTATCATGGCCTGTACCACGTGTACTAGGGATAAGCAAAAAAAAAAAAATATATATATATATATATTTCATTATACAAATGTAGATTCAGTGAACCATCGTTGTTAGTTGGACTCACTTAGTTTCAGTTGTGTGTGCCATTAGCGCTATATAACAAAAGTTATGTCAATTTGTGAGATAATGATTATTTCAAATCCATATTTGTTGATTGGGGCTACTAATATTTGGAATTAATATTTTTTAGCTTATATCAGCTTGGTGTAATGAGAGTTTAAGTGTATTATAGTTTGTAAACTTTGACATACATTTAAAATTGCAACCAATCACAAGGTAATCAGAACTTGCTATAACCTCGATGAGCATGGACTTATGGAATTCATGTAATCCTTGCACAAGAGGAAAAGAAGCAACAACAGAACTTGCTATAACAATTCTGATATCGAAACACGTTGGGCATTGTTTATAGATGAAAATTTTAATGGGAGGATATTGAACCCTTAAGATAAAAGTTTCTCCCATCAAAATAGAGGTTGAAACTAAGAACCATCTATAGACCATCTCTGCAGTCCAGCAGACTCTGGTCAGTGACAAAACACCAGCTTTAGCAAATTCAGAATGCCCACTGTAAACCATGATTTTGGCACTTGTTAGTTGATATGCCAAAGTTGGTGTTGTCTCAATGACCCAAGTCCGCTAGATTATGGGCACATTCAATAGATAGTGCTTAGGTTTGGCATCTATTTTAACTGAAGACGTGATTTTTCTTTTAAAGGTATAGAATGTTCTTCTTTCTTCAATTTGGTCTTGGCACCTTATACAAAAAGTATAAATGCAAACCAAATTGCACAAGTTCTAAAGTGCATTAATGGAGTTATTGAATAGTTTAAAGGATTAAAATCAAAGAAGGCATATCCTGACCGGGAGCACATGAGTTTTTTAGGTAGCAGAGAGTCATCTAGTGGAACAGAAATCAACTAAACATTAATTTAGCCTGTTCCCTGATATTTGGAACAGGCTAAATTAATGTTTAGTTGATTTCTGTTCCACTAGATGGCGTTCTGCCATCTAAAAAGCTCATGTGCTTGTGGTCAGGATATGCCTTCTTTGATTTTAATACCAACACCTGACCTTTTTTATTTAAAACATTTTTTTTTTCACAGTTTAAAAGATGTGTATGGCTGGTTTACCTAGTTTGGATTGAGGAGAAGGAAATGAGATGTAGAGAGATAAGGTGCCAAAATCCCTTCCCCCTCCCAGGGGAATTAACCAATTGCTTAATATTCCACATTTATGGCAAAGACACAAGTTTCTTCATTGGAAGTTTGCCACAAGTGAGGCTGAAGACACTTTCTTCTTTGGCGCAAGTTCCTTGAAACCTTTGATGATATTCCACACCATTGTTAGAAATGGCTCAAGAAGTCAGTACAGTAACACCTATCTTAGGTGGGATCCTGTTGTATGTATGCAGCTAAAGATACTTGGTCATAGTTTTTTTCACTTTTAACATTAATGCAATTGGGACGCATGGTCCCAAATCCTATTGTTAGAGCAAGATCCAAGTGTATATAGAAACATTAAGCTTATCAATTTTTTTTTGTTTGTAAGTGCAAAGTCGAACTGCTTTTCACATGTGTATACATGTGGTGTACTTACTGTAAAAGCAGTCGCTAACTACCCACCATGATTATCATGGCCTGTACCATGTGTACTAGGGATTATAAAAAAAAAAAAAAAAAAACTTTTAACGTAGCTTTTTTTTTACTTATCCCTAGTACACGTAGTACAGGCCATGATAATCATGGTGGGTAGAAGGCGACTGCTTACATAGCTTTTTGTTAACCTATCAAATGTGACATGTGATAACATTAACGAGGTCTCATGATGTTTGTCTCCCATGAATTATCAAATTGGAGAAATACACTAATTAATTAAATTAGATACTTTTATTACAAGAGGAGTCCACCTAATACAGTAGAATCTCATTATAAAGGCAATGTGGTTATAACATCAAAGTTTTAAAGTTTCAAGTACCCTTAATGTGCCCAACTGTGGTTATAAAAACAATATTTTTATAACAACCTAAAATCATGGTCCCAAATCCTATTGTTAGAGCAAGATTCAAGTGTATTTGGAAACATCAAGCTTATCAAAAAAATCACATTAAGCATCCAGTTTTGCTCTCATTTTTTATAACTAGAGTAAAACAACCTGTCTTGTAGTATTCAGTCAATTTGATTCAGTCCCTGAGTGATCATTTAAGAAAGATTTTTTATGCCAGTTCTGATAAAGCACAATTTGGATTATAGATTATAGCTATAAGAAAATAAGATCTAATCCAAATAAATTAATAGTGTGTAATGTTTTGGTAACAACGCTGTTACCGAAACATCATACACAATTTATTTGGATTAGGTCTTATTTTCTTGTAGTTATTTCAGTTCTGCTCATTGGTATCACCATGAAGTACCTGGGGATGTGCGTCTTCCACATCACAGCAATGTTAACCGACAAAACTACTGGAATTTACTATCTTTAAAATACCAATATTAACATAGAGCCATATACAGTTAAACCTGTCTATAGCACCCCCTCTAAATAGCGCCTCACTCTCTATAGCGCCAGATTTTAAATATATAGTACAATGCGATTTACATTAAAAGTGACCTGTCTATAGCACCCCCTCTCTATAGCACCCTATTTTAGTGAGTCCCAAGAGGGGGCGCTATAGACAGGTTTAACTGTATCACTGAAAGTTATATAATCATATTTTTAACATAGCTCTTCTTACAAGGTGGATTTGGTCTTATTGCCTTGTAGTTCTAATGTATAATCCAACTTGTGCCTTATCAATTACTTTTCTTCTAATATATATTTAAAAAATGTATTTCTACCGCTCTTATCCTGCAAATAATACAAATTGAAAGAGGGAAGGCATGGCTCATCAGTGGTGAACTCTCCCAGCAGTTTCTTCATTTTAATATTCAGACAGCTTCACTATTGTAGATATGATACAATTCGATAGTGAAGCAGTCTGGAGATTAAAATGGATAAACCGCTGGGAGGGCTCACCATTTATGAGCCATGCCTTCCCTATTTCAATTTGTATTTTTTTCAGGATAAGAGCGGTAGATATAAATTTTATTTTTATATTTCAGAAGAAAAAAGTAACATTTAAAATATTATTATAACTCTGATTTACTATCTTGTACAGGAATTGATCCAGTATCAAATACATACATAATTTGCAATCGTGCTGGAATGCTGTAGCCATTCTGAAAAAAAGTAAAAATAAAATAAACTTCCAAATATACATGCCAGGTACCAATATAGAACAAAATTCTCACTAGTGTCTGATGGGTTTTGATGGGTTTGTCAAAATTGTATTTACATTTGAAGTGTGCCATTGGGAAAACCAGTTGAGAACCACTGGCTAGGTTAGTGCTTCCATGGGTTGCACCCCAAGTTGAAGCACATGTTGGTAAAAGAAAGTTATTGGAGTAGAAGTTCCCAGTCCAGTCAGGCAGTGACCCACCTCTATCTCCTTGCTCTGTTCCTCCGCTAGGGCCTGGTGTCCCAGCAGAGCCGTCTCCAGCTCCTGGTTTCTCTCCAGCAAGGTCTTGCCCAGCTCTGCTGCCAGCTGCAGATCTGCACATTCCTTTGTTGTGAATATTTATCAACTACCACATTCACTGCTCATCTACATACATATATACATTGATGTACAGTCAAACCTCTTTTAATACAATGAGGTGTGGAATTATAGTCGATAACTTGGCAGGGATTTGAAAAAGGGTTGAATTATAGTTGAAAAGATGACTGGGATTTGAAAAAAAGGTTGAATTATAGTAGACAAGTTAATTAGGATTTTAAAAAGAGGGTTGAATTAAAGTAGACAAGTTGGTTGGGATCAACATAAATACTTATACTTAAAAAGATCATCAATTGATGGCAATTAGTTTATAAGTGTTATGTTGGGAGAGGAGGCCCTTTCCATCTACATTTTGGCCTAGCCACTTAGTAGCTGTTTGGCAGATTCTGATGATTTCGTGAATCCTGTGCAGATCTCATGAACTCAAAGCCTACCCTGGACAGAAGAGGGCCATTAGCCTGAACCATGGTCCCAGGTGGACACTCTAAATTTGAAAAGCTGGTATAGTGGCTTTGTCGCTGAGCAGAGGCCACTAGTTTGTGGAGAGAGTCAATATATGGCGCTTAGTTTAAGCATTTATTTTGATGGGAGAGGTTGTCCCTTGATTTTTGTATGAGTTTAACCCCACCTGTGAGTGTAAGTAACCGAATAGAGCTCTGGCACCTTGTAATTGCAAATTCAACCTAATTTATCATGTGTGAACAAGAGAAATATAGTAAAAACTTTGCTTAATCAAACACCAATAGAACTGTACTTTTGATTCACTATAGCCATGCTTCCCTAAATGTCATCCAATAATATTGGGAATTTTTTTTATAAGGAAATTATAAGGATATTATTTAATTATAAGGAAAGGTTCGCTGTATGTGCGAGTCATTTTAGTGAGGTTCTATTGTACTTACAATATAAAGTCTTACCATGATTATCATGGCTTATACTGTGGATATCGTAGATTTAGAGAAAAAAAAAGGGTTGTACCTTGCTATACTCAACAAAACTGGCACCACAAAAGCAACCTCATTATTCCACACAGTACCGTACCACGATCTTGCCTCATCCAGCGGAACATGGTTGGCACACTCCTGGAGCAGCAGCCATTGGCAAATGACCAATAAAATCAACAAGGACAAATGTCACTTGAGGAAAATGTGAAAGATAATTTGAGAAATGACTTCCGATAATGTTTTATCACCTTACTACGTACACATGGTCTAAGGTCATGATTGGTTTGCAGCTGTTGATAACACAAGTTCACCACCACATGTCTTCTTGTGTTGAAGTTATCTGACCTCGCACTTACAAGGTGCCAAAGTCCTATTTGGTCATTTGCACTTACTGTTGAAATTGGAAATGTGAAAGAATTGGGGATGGGGGTCAGTGAATCAATTTTTCCTTTTTTTTTAAATAAATAAATTTCCTAAAAAAACAAAAAATGAAAAAAAAAAAAATGCAAACAGCAAGCTGTTGGTGCTCATTAAGAATGTTGTAGGCAAACAACGATGGCCTTGTGGAATCTTAATGAATGAGTGCGTGCATAAGTACATACTAGCGTTTTTTTTTTTTTTTTTTTTTTTTTTTTTTAAATAAGAGGAAGGTTTAAAAAAAAAAAGAAGAAATGGGATCTGTTTCCATCAGACATGAGACACAGAGGGTTACTGCCACATCAAGAACCTTGTTTTAATTTGTGAGAATTTAAATTGTAGTTTCCTTGACAATAATTAAGACGATCATCTAAGGTGATCTTGTGTCTGCTAGTAGGAACATATTCAACTTTAACACTCTAGGTGAGACATGTTGAACAATATTATATTGGAATGTACAGTAGAACCTCTCTGTAAGTGTAAGTGTCCTTTAGGGAGAGGTGTCCTCTTACTGGAGAGTTGCTAATTAGTAGATTATGTAAACTGTCCTTAGTAGAGAGATGTCCTCTAGCGAGAGTGTCTTCATATGGAGGTTCTACTGTACTAATTGTATGGAACATGTGGAATGAAATTAAGGGTGAAGGTTGGAAGCAATGGAAATGTAGATTTAATTAAAAAAAAGTACACACACAGAAAGTCTAATGAAAAAATTCTAGCTAAACTTGGAGAAGGAAGACTTCCCAACAACAACAATAAAAGACTGGATGCTAATGGAGCCCAGAGGAGGATAAATATCCAAATAATTGACAATATCAGTAAAATAACACACACACAAAAGCCTTTTTATTAAGACCTTAGTCTTATACAGATTCTCCATACACACAGGATCCAAAAGCAAGAAGGGAAATAAAATAGTAAAAAAAAAAAGGCCAAATATTAGTAGTTTTCAATTTGAAAAATAATCCATTTTATCAATATTTTTACTCAATTAGTAGTTTTGATTCTCTATACAATTTTGACCATTGCTAAGTAAACAACTGGCCAACAGCTGAAAAAGAATGAAGAGCTATTTGCCTATCAAGACCTGGTTTCCTCTAAAGATATGGACTTCGGAAAATTTATATGGTACTCACCCAAGAAAATAAGACCTAATCCTACATTTACAAATAGATGGAATTTTCCAAAATCTGATTCAAAATTGAAAAGATTATTTAGGATTAGGTCTTATTTTCTTGTATTATAATCTATAATCCAAATTGTGCTTTATCACGGCACACATCCTTTATAAATATATCAGTAAATATAAAAATTACTCTGGCATTATATGGCAAGTGTGGATTAAAATCTCGCCTCACTCAGGAATCCCCTAACTTGTTATGGAGGCTCTGTGGTTTGTCAAAGGGGAAAACAGGTTGTCCTCTTTAAAGTGGCTTGTTTATTGCTCTCCTCAACATTAAAAGTTATTTTCATCAATGCCCCCGGGGGGGATGTGGAAATTGGGTAGTTGAGGAAACACTTTAAATGGAAGGAGTGTGGTATTTTTTGATAGAAGTCATCACACATTGTCATACTTGACAGTCCCTGGAGACAGCTAAAATTCCAGCATACACACTCTAACACAATCATTCTCTATCACACAAAAGGTAACAATAAGAAATTTGTACATGCTTTTTGTGGCAACACACACAGAATTTTTATTAACCTTAATTGAATCCTGTATTGGGCACTTTCTTCTTAAGAAAAATTGCCCCCAATGGCCCCCACTTCTTGCAAAAGTCCGACCCCACCAGTGAGTGCAAGTAACCAGAAGGACTCTAGCACCTAGCACCTTGTGCACAGGTAAAACTGCTTTCAACCTGTGTAAACCTGTGGTGCACTTACAGTAAAAGAAATCGCTAATTGATGATTATTTTTTCTCATTCAGATCTTTTGTCTGAAGATAGCAATAAGTCTGTTACCCCCTAAAACACCTCATATACTTACGATATAATTATGGGATTTGTCCTTGTTGCCAAGTGATTCTTATCTATAATTCAAATTACATTAAATCTCTCTCTAAAATCTTTCTATAGCTAAGATATTCATTTATTTCATTCCCAAAGCCAAAATATATAAAAGCACACTAATTATAAGATTCCCCTCTAAATCTCACTAGAGCTCAAGTTTCAATGTTCCTCTCTAGTGAGTCCTATATACAGCACATGCAATAATGCACAAACCATCAATATGTAATTTGGTTAAACGTCATAATTCTTTTTTTTTTTGCTTATCCCTAGTACACTTGGTACAGGCCATGATAATCATGGTGGGTAGAAGTAGGCGACTGCTTTTACTGTAAGTCTACACATGTGAAAATCAGTTCGACTTTACACTTACAAATGTACCAGAGCCCGGTTTGGTTATTTGCACTTGGTGGTGGGGTTGGACTTTTGCAAGAATCGGGGGCCATTGGAGCATTTTTTTTTTAAATCAGAAAAAAAGTGCCCAATGCGGGAATAGAATAGCAGGGAATCGTAGCAGTTGAAAACCAACAGTTTAGACCATCCTTTCACTGACCTCCTACATCATAATTCTAAAAAGTCCAGAGAGTGTTTTCAAGTCTCGATTGTTTCAATGCTAGTTTTAGCAACAACATGGATACAACAATGAATCCCTGGAGATGTTGCCATAGTAGAGGATCAACTGTATATAGTCAACTGCCAATTAGATAAGAATTACGTGGTATATATAACATTTGTTGGTAACCACATATTGCTAACAAGTGAGATGAAAGTTCTATAAAATGGTATTTTAGTCTGCAGCAATGGTGTTACAAAGACCTCTATTTGGTCTTATTACCTCAGGATAATCAAATTTCACTATTTGAGGGACTCATAGAGAAAACTTGCCCCAAATATTGGTGGTCCTAATTATCAGTAGTTCCAAGTAATGAAATGTTTACCTAAAATATTCTCACAAATTTGCATAAAATAAAATTTTCAACAATAAAGATCACAGATAATTGGGATTTTTTCCCAGTAGATAGTTCCAATTAATGGGAATTGACTGTCTATATATATAAAGTAGAAGAAGAAGATACAAAATTGAACAAAGCTGCAGAGAAGACAAGAGCCAGATGACAAATATTTGGTATCAATTATGGGACGACCCACTTGTGTGGGGGATAACAACACCCATTGTTGTTGGGGCGGAAGCCAATTGGAGCAGAGAGGCGGATGTGAGAGCCATGTCTTACACTTCTCCAGATGACAACATCCTGACTCACATTTCCTACACCCTCGTCATATTGACTATGCCTGCTTGTGAGGCCCATCCTTTGGCTTGGTTTTGATGAAACCATTTTGTTCTAGTTTAAAGACACACAAACTCCTCTATTAAGATGATGTTCAGCTATGAGTACAGGGAACTCGAGATAGTGAATTACTGAGGTTTCTAGAATGGGTGAAAAGACCTTGAATGTCAAAAATTGGTTGCAGTTGATTCTGTTTCAAGGCAAAACTTCATTTAAGATCAAGATTTTAAATCTAGATTTCCATATACTTTACACAGTATAGAACAGCCTCTCTTATATTTTGGGGAGAGATGCACAAGTTGAACTGCTTTCTACATGTGATGCACTTAGAGTAAAAGCAGTTGCCAACTACTACACACCATGATTATCATGGCCTGTACCACATGTACTAGGGAGAATAAAAAAAAGGATGTCAAGTGCCCCATTTGGTTGCCAACACTCACTAATGGGGTTGGACTTGTGCAAGCTGAGAACCATTGAAGAAAAGGTTTTAAAATGGAAAACTGAGTCCAATATAGGATCGGGCAGTTCCTGACTGTAATAGTTGACACCTCCGTGACACCATGAGGATGAAAAATGGGGAAAGTGTGAAATAGAGTGGAATTTTTATACATTCAATTATAGATGTTTGATCTAATGTGTATTTATAACTTACAAGCTGGAAATGAGAGAGGAGAACCTGTTTAAGACTGGTGTCTTAATAAAGACTTTGTGTGTGTGTGTGTGATTTAAAAACCACAAATCCTATTTGCAAAAAAAAATATTTTCTGGTCCCAAATCCAATTCTAGAATATGAAAACTAATCAAAAATGGTCCAGTGGCTAGGTCTTAAATAGAGAATATGTGGTATAGAGGGAATATAGAGGTGTGAACACAACTGGATCCAAACAATCTAGGTAGGCCCCACCAGTTGGACAGCAGAACTGCTACCATCATCGAACCTGAGTCATAAGGCCATTTCCATAAAGGGTCAGTGCTTGGGGTCAAACTAGCCACTCTACTGAAGAGTAAGACAATTTTTTTTATTTACCTCCCAATTACATAGGCCATAATTATCATGGTGGGTAGTTAATGACTGGCTTTTACTGTAAGTGGACTACATGTGAGGGGCTAAAACTGAAGCATGGGAATAGAGATGTAGGTTTAAAATTGCTATCCACGTTGCCATGATGGACAGATGGAACCATCATCATCAAAAAGAACCAATGTTGAAATGTCATTGAGTGTTACCTATCAAAGCCTCCAACTAACTATTAGAGTAGACTTGGGATTTACCACAAGGAGGTATCCACAGTATCCTCCCTCTCTATTTATTCATATATTTATTATTATCATATTTATTCTGTATTTAATCTTATATAACCTTATATGAACGCTGTAATGAAGAAGTTTCAATCTCTTTTTCTCCATGAAAAATCTACTAATTATTCAGAAATCAAGGTCTGCAATAAAACCTCAATGACCTTGTTTAAACTTTGTACATCTGCATCTGTTGGGAGTTGAATATATGCTACAAGTTTTATTTTCATCTTTCCACAAGATCCCATGTGGTCCATGGTGATTTTACATTTGTTGAGCCATCAAGTAGAACTGACCTATCACAATATGTTCTACTCTCCTTGACTTCCTGAATACAGTATAACACCCAGAGAACTTGTATGTAACACCCTGAGTGACGTGTGAGCTAGGCTGTTCTTGATCTTTAATGCCATCTTCTATGATGCTATTCTTGCTGTGACATGCATTGAACTTGTTTCAATCACAAATTTTATGTGCACCATTGCAATAGTAGAAAGTTAAGATATTGTTTTAGGTTTAATAAACTGCCAATATAAAAAACTAAGCAAAGTTATACCTTGGCTTAGGTAAGTTCCTATTGCTAACTTTGGTTTATTAACAGAGTAGGTAGAGCCTATATTCCTGTACAATAAATAGATCCAGGATGAGGGAGTGCTGTTGTTCAAAATGAAAACTTTATTATTACAGTAGAACACCTCATTATAACAGGCTCTTGTATACCAGTTATCACAAGGTAACAAGACCAAATAAATAAGTAGTGTGTGACATTTTGGTAACAATGCTGTTACCGAGACACTTCACACACTATTTATTTATTTGTATTTGGCCTTCTTACCTTTAGTTTCTAATCTATAATCCAAATTGCACTCTATCAGTAGGAAATATCATAATTCTAAAGTTCCAATTGCGTCAACCATGGTTATAGTAACAATGGGATTATAGCAACATCATCTATGTCCTAAGTGAGGTTGTTATAGTGAGGTATATCTCACAGCACCTGCTACAGTAACAGTGATAAATCATTGGTAGTCTGGTCTATCATTCTCTATTAAGTTTATTTGAGGTGTAAATTCATCAGCCATTAAAAAAATGCATTATCTGATGTTTCCGCAAAAATCACTGTCTCCCTTTCCAAGGTAAAAAGCTTTAAACAAAGAGTGTCTTATGTCAATCTAATTGCTGTAACATATATAATTAAGTAAAACGTTTAACTCGAGGAGCATGAACTCATGGATTTCGTGTAATATTTACACAAGGATAAGAAACAACAACAACAGTAAAATGTTTAGAGAAATGATGAAAAAAAAATATAAAAAAAGTCAACATATATCTTCTAGACTCAAGCCATCTATCTTGGGTTTGATAAAGATGTTTTATTCATAATATTTCATTGAATAGTGGTCCACTACAGCATGGTTGTCCTACCAAGGCCGTCATCTAAGTAACTATTATTGAGCAAAGGTTTAAATCTCCTGGTGGATATCTACAGAGTGTGCTACAGGAGGTTTATATCCCAAAAATATTTTGTTCCTTTATAATAGAACTACAAGGCAATAAGAACAAATCCAAATAAGTTAATAGTGTGTGATGTTTCAGTAACAACACTGTTACCGAAGCAACACACATTATTAATTTATTTCGATTTGGTCTTATTGCCATGTAGCTCTAATCTATAATCCAAATTGTGTGTAGTTCTCTGTCTAATCTATAATCCAAATATATTATAATGTAATCTGAGACAGTGTTCTCAGCTGGAATCCTAAATGAAAGTCCACACCCAGACAGTATTGGAATAGCCACTTCCCCAGTGAATGCAAGTAACCAACTCTGGAATCTCAAGCGGCTTTCTACATGTACTGCTTACAGTAAATGGCAGTTGCCAACTCCCTGCCATGACGGTCATGGCTTGTACCAGGTTTCTTAATAAGTTTCATGCTCTGTTAATTATTACGATGCACTTGAGCGCCATCTGTTATCAAAATTCGAAACTATTTTAAAAGCGTAAGATTCTTTTTGAAATTAAACAATTTCTACTGCCCTTACTGCAATGGAAAAATTAAAGGGAGGGCCTGGCTCATCAGTTAATTATATTTGGTATTAATTTGGGGGGGTCGGTGGAAGGCTGGTTAAACTGTTTGGTTTTCGACCACTACGACCCGGGTTCGATTCCCGCATTTGACACTTTTTTCTGATTAAAAAAAAAACAAAAAAAATCTCCAATCGCCCCCGATTCTTGCAAAAGTCCAACCCCACCAGCGAGTGCAAGTAACCAAATGGGGCTCTGGCACATTTGTAAATGCAAAGTCAAACTGCTTTTCACATGTGTAGACATGTGGTGCGCTTACAGTAAAAGCAGTCACTAACTACCCACCATGATTATCATGGCCTGTACCACATGTACCTAGGGATAAGTAAAAAAAAAAGTCATAATTTTATTCCCAATACACATTCACAACTGCTTGCCAATCTAAACATTATAACAGCTTTGATCTCTGTCACAATTGTCTATTGTTCCATGGTTTGGACTAAATCCCATTCAATAGTAATTGGTCTTCCTGACCTGGATAGGATAGCTTCAATTTGAAATTCAAATATAATTTCCTACCCTCCTAATTATTTCATCAGTTAACTTTGCACAAAATGTTGACACCTGGAATGAGGTAATAGTGTAGCCCATCAGGTTGGTCAGTTCAATCTACCAGGCTGCTCCACTATTGTATTGGCACAATTAAAGCTCTCAGTTTGCCCTAGAACACCTGTGACAAACTCCAGAATATCCTCAGTTGAAATGGTAACTTCACCCAACATTGTTAAAACTGGGGTTGGTATGTTATGTACCATTGATATTCCACAGCCAAGACCCAGATTTAAATCCCATATTGGTCACTTCTTTTTTTTTCTAAATAAATAATTGCTTCAATGTAGCCCCCCCCCCCCCCCCCCTGATTCTTGCAGAAGTCCAACCACATCAATGAGTGCAAGTAAAAACCAAATGGGACTCTGGCACATACACTTGTATAAGTGTAAAAGTCAAACTGCATTCTACATGTATAGACATGTAGTGTACTATCAGTAAAATCAGTTGCTACCTACCCACCATGGTTATCATGGCCTGTAGTACACATGTACTTAGGATACAAAAGTAAAAATATATAATGCACACAAAAATAACCATCTTTTAAAAAGTTATAAAAATATTAAAATCCTTTTGCAAGGAATAACTTCATTTTATTTATACCAAATACACATGGTACACACAGGCAATGATATAATCTTGGGTGTGTATTTACTGTAAGTACATCACATGGAGAAATCAGTTTGACATTTACACTTACAACGCTCCAGAGCACTATTTGGTTACTTGCACTCACAGGTGGAGTTGGACTTTTGCAAGAATCAGGAGCCATTGGAGCAGAAAACTGCTCAATCTAGAGTGTGTAGCACTCTTCAAAGAAACTCACGTTGAGAAATATTTGATTATTTATATTGCAATTTAATTATATAGGAATGTTAAAAAGGCCATAAAGAAAGTGGCAGCCAATGGGATGCCATATCTGTACTAAGACAACAGAAGGCTGTGAGGGAGCCAATGAGAGGGAGAGTAGAACAGACACCATAAATCTGCATAGATTATAGCTAATTTTTTCTATATACAGTAGAACCTCCCTGTAAAGGACACCTAGTTGCAGAGCCAAAGTGTCTTTTAGGGAAAGGTGTCTTCTTACAGGAGAGTTGCTAAATTGTAATAATGGTAATTTTGCAATTGAAAACTGTCCTTTGTAGAGAGGTGTCCGCTAAAGGGAGGTTCTACTGTATTTATGCCACACAATGTAAACCCTGCACATAACTATTCACAGTCATAATTTCAATTGCCATCTATTGTTAAAAAATTTACAATTATTATTTTGGCAATATGTTTCTTATGATATCTTTAAAGATCCCTACTATCTAATAATTTATATCATAAGATCTTAGTAGAGAGATAATAGTTGATACTAAATATCATAAGAAATATATTTCTAAAATAATAATTGTAAATTTTACACATAACTATAAAAAAATAAAGATTACACCTCTCCCATCAAAATTTCCATCAATATTTTTGGCCATAGAATTGGCTCAGTCCACTTTACTAGATAACACCTCTTTGGCAAACACAAGGCAATAAGATTTGGTTTTACTATCTTGTGTTTATAATCCAAATTGTGCCTTATCACCTCTTTGGCAGATTGTGAAGATTTCATGAATCCCGGGTGGACATCATGAAAGCCTGCCCTGGACTGACATGGGACATTAGCCTGAAACTAGGGTGTCCAGGTGGACATTTCTGAATTTGTCAAAGCTGGTGTTGTCACAGCAAAGATGGTCAATCAGTTTTAGCATCTACTTTGATAGGAGAGATGACTTATAGTTTTATAGATCTACATCCTCCTCCTCCCACTAAACTGTCCATCAATACAGATAGCATGTGTGTAAGTGGAAGATACAATCATTCAACAGTATTTCTCTTTTTGATAAAAAGAATACATTTCTACAATAAGTGAAGATGAAAAAGTATTGGGAAGGCTTGACTTATCAGTAATGAATCTTCTTAGCATATCTATAAGGCACAATTTGGATTATAGATTGTAAACACAAGGTAATGAGACAAAATTCTAATAATTGTGTTCTTAGCATATTGTTTGCCAAAATGGACTTTTGTATTTGTCGTTTTATCTTTGAAATGGAATAACTATGCTCAAAGCTAAAATATTTGTGAAATTTCCTCAATTATAGAAGTGTGTTATCATAGTTTTCTTAAACACACCATCACCATCAAAGAATAAACCCTCAAGTATATAAGCAGGCTATATAAACAGAATGAACAAACAGTAGTTGAGGGAACTGGTGGATTGGTGAAATCTCACTGGGATGGTTCATAGCCAAGCCTTCTCTATTTTCTTCATCTTCAGCTCAATAATTTCAGAAATTCATCCTTTATTTGATAAAAGATTAGTTTTGGATAATTCCATTCTCAACATATGTCAATGTAAGAATAGCCTTCTGGAGAGACATCACAATCATCACAATAAGTGTATTTAGATGTCAACAGTTTTCTTTTTTACATTTGTGGCATAACTTGTTCACAAACATATCTTAAAATAAGGTAAACCACAAATTTATACAAAGCTATGGTTTGTCTGTCATTTATCTGTCCAATCATTACAACATCATGTTAGGACAACATAAAAACTTGATCTATTGGGAGTGTTGCAATATTAACGTTTTTTTTTAAAGGGTTTAATCTTTTGTCTGAGTATATAACAACTTTCAAGTAATAGCTATATATTTTTTAATCTTTTGTTCTTAAGAAAGTGATGTTAATCTTAAGATTTCTGGCATTATTTTGTCCTAGTTCTGCTAAATAAATGGCATCCGAAAGCAATATCAAAATTGAGAAGCAAAAGTATTGTGATCAAAATTAGGCAGAATTTTTATTTAAGCGGCACTAAAGGCATTTATTTATGTTTTAGGTTGTTAGGATTTTAGGAGGGAAAATTGTCCTTACCATCTTCATACCATTCCCGTTCACTTTTCCCTTCATTTGAATGTTGGCTGAAATTATCCAAAGCTGCCATTAAAAGTGAAACCATCACTTATTTTTAAACGGAGATTTCTAAATTAAAATTGACACTTTGAAATCATTTTGGGATATTACGGACAATCATCTAATTACATTGCCCAATTCAAACAGGTTGTTGACAAGGGACACCTGGCGGTCAGAGTACGCGAAATTTAAATGTCGACAGTAAACAACTATCGCTGACACGTTTCAGGATCAAATTATATTAAACAGAGTGATCGAATTATATTTTCTGACAATTCTTCTTTACAATTTATTCGAAATCCAAAATTTAGAAAAATCTTGTAAAATGTATTTTAAAGTGAAAAATATTATTTTCGAGAGATATTTTTAGCTGCACGACACACACGCACTTATATACGCACAATATTATTTATTTACAAATTTAGTGGTTATTAGATTTTTGAATAAATAGTGTTTTGAAATAAGATATAGGTTTTAACTTTTAATTAGGCAATTTTAATTTATTTTTAGACATTTTTGAAATGAAAAATGTCTAAATTAAAATGAAATGTCTAAATATATATATTAAAATGGTCTAATTAAAAGTTAAAAACATATATATTATTATTCTGAAAACTCCATTTATTAGACTCTACTAGAAATGGTATTTTAAAACGTTTGTTCAGGATTTTTGTTGTTGTTTGAAATATCTATTAAAAACACATACCAAACTATATTATTTTATTAAATTTTCTTCACACAAAACGCAAGCTTTTGAGCTCTCGGCTCTTAATCAGATGCTAATACCACAAATACCTAACCACAATGGCCTCTATATTTTACGATGTGTATCAGAGTTCTTGGAACGCCCTGGCAAATATTTCATTCAGAAATAAAATAGGCATGCTAAATAAGATGAACGTTATATGAAATTCTGCCAAATATATTTTTTTTAGCTATATGTTTATTATTTTATAAACATTATTAATTTTAATATTTATATTTTAATACTCCAAAAACTTAATTAATTGTCCCTCTGATATTTTATAAATGTTGATTTGTTCTTGCCTTAATTAAATTGCGAGTCAACCTGAGGTTTGTCTCTTTCCGAATTTTTTACATTACATTTTGGCGAAGCAGCTGGGTAGATAATGGAAGACAAAATGAGATTGCCGAGTAGACCATGAGGCCATAGGTTATGTAAACTACATTTTCCGCGATTGACTACAGGATTCCACTGCTGTGTCAAAGTCAAGATTTCCCTCCAAGATGAAGATTTTATTCTAGACAATATGATGGCAAAACCGCTCGCTCTTTTTACACTGCAAGTAAAAGGACGCAAACTACTAGGAACAAACTTTTAAGACTCTGAGGGAATCTTTGACAAAAAAAGTCAGATCAATGTTATTAGCTACAATATTTACAATTTGTGAGTCACAGCTTCCATAGGGAAGGAGCTAGGTAGCGAAATATTTATTATTTTATGAGCAGACTATTAATTTGGATATTTATATTTTGCTACTCTGTAAACTTGCCTCATTGTCTCTCTGATATTTTATAATTGTTGATTTGCTCTGCCTTAATTATAAATGCCGTGTCAACCTGAGGTTTGTCTTTCCAATTTTCTATGTTACAATATACACCAAATGTCGAATATTTCCACAATAAATATATATATATTAAAAATAAAGAAGGCATCTCCTGACCACGAGCACATGTGCTTTTTAGATGGCAGAGCGCCATCTAGTGGAGCAAAAATAAACTAAACGTTTATTTAGCTTGCTCCGTGATATTTGGCCAACCCAATTTCTTGATAAATCAAGAAAAGCCATCCACAAACGCGTTTCGCGCTGTTGGCGCTCGTCAGCGTGGAGAAGGCTGTAACCATTGCCACCAAAAATATTTTTTGGTCCCAATGGTTTCCCGAAAAATCAAGAAATGGGTATTTAAGGCCAAATTTGCGTAAAGATTCGTGGATGGCTTTTCTTGATTTATCAAGAAATTGGGTTGGCCAAATATCATGGAGCAAGATAAATAAATGTTTAGTTTATTTTTGCTCCACTAGAAGGCGCTCTGCCATCTAAAAAGCACATGTGCTCGTGGTCAGGAGATGCCTTCTTTATTTTTAATATCAACACCTGACCCACTTATCTTTTATTTTTTTCTATTGTTTTTTCATATATATATATAAGACACCTTTGATATATAAATAGACTGAAGACTTTTGTTGGCTTATAATTTTCTTAAGGGCTGCCATGACTTATACTCCATAATGTGCAATGGCTAGCGCCAGACAAACCAAATCCTATTCTAAAGGTGTATATCACCCAGGAATTAAAACGCTATCATATCAGCTTAGGATGGGGGTGGGGCAGATGTGTTAGGACACCTTCGTGACCTTGTACAATAGTATGCTATGATTTACCAAAAATCCTACCTAACCTAGCTAATTCTCAACCCCCCTCCCCACCCCCCAAAATTTCACGGCTCTGGTGACTATGAGGTCTATATGGAACCTGAAGCCTTCAGCCTTGACAGCTTTGAACCAGAGTCTGAGATAGATTCTAACGCCTCTTCCTTGTGGTCGAACCATATAATCTATGGTGGATATCCTGACCTCACAAACACCAAGCCAGAGTCCAGCATTGACTCTAGCTAAATGCCCCTTCCTATGGGTAAGCCACAGACCCACGGTGGCTGATAACATAATCATCTTTAGGCGGAACACTAGCTCCACCACGAGCCCTAAATCTTCTCCCACCATGTTAATTTTTTGTAATTATTTTTAATATTCAATATTTTATCCACATTTTAACAGTAAATTTTCTTTAATATATTATAATTTTTCAATTTTTATTTTTATAATTATTTTTTTACTGATGATGGGGGTGAGTCCGGCAACACTGGGGCAAGTAAGAGGGATTGTTTTAATTTCTTTTAGATTAGATGGAGAATCTTTTGGATTGTGGAGATTTTGGTAAGAAAATCCAAAAAAAAAAAATAGGAGTTGCTAAAACAGCGAGCGCGCAGCGTTGTAATCGCTTGGCAGCGGCTCTGGCCGCCTTTATTCAATCTTAGAGTTGCCTGGTAATGAGTGGTTTAATTTAAGGTAGGTGGGGCGGGATGAGTGTTTTTCGTTGACAGTTTCTTTTTTATTTTGTGTATAAACCTTTTAAGATTCACTTTAAGCATTATATATGTATTTAATATGATGTATTTTAAAATGAAATCCTTTAGTGGTTTTATATATTTTGTGTAGATTGAGATTTTATTTAGTGGCTTAATAAAATCTGTTTTATCTAAAAGAACATTTTTTATTAGCGGTAGTCTTAGGTCTCTACATTTGCCATAGATGAATAAATTGAATAAATTTGTGGTTCGCGTTTTTATAACCATTGGCGATCACGTTTTTGGACATGTAGAGTTAAGGAATTAGTTTGAAAGTAACAACTACAAATGTCTCTCTCTTTTCTAGATCCAAAAGGAGGGAGGGGCAGGGTGATCCTCGGAGACGAAGGTGGAGGGAGCAGGTCAGTTCAGGAGATCTAGAACTTCAAGGTTTGATGCCTCCCTATGGATCAGGAACCTATCTATACAAAATAAATTTTCACTCTACATGAGTTTTGAACTCATACTAAGTTGGGAGTTCTAACAGAAAATGCGCACTCTGGATAACCTGCTAGAATAGAAACCGAGGAGTAAGATGGATATGAACCTTACCACTTGCCCAACCTGTATTGAACCAGAGAAGGGGCACGTTGGATCTATGAAGATGAAACAAAGGTTGAAGTCTTCGAGGGGCATTATTATGTAAATCTTCTCATTTGTATTTCTATATATTTAAAATGGAACATTATTTATGAAAATAACGCATTCATTTTGACTAGAGAAATCTAGTTTCATTTTGAAATCTCTGAAAAGCAACATTTTGAGGGTTCACAGATTAAGTATGATTCTAAATATAACTTTCATTTATACAAGGTTGGATCAACGTTTAATTAGATTGATTATATCACATGAAGGATTTTCAGAATCCTATGATCATGAAATAGTTATGAATGGAAGCGAACCAACTTTTTAAATAATGTCTTGATGATGCTAATTTTCAATAAACATAACAGCTAGTATTTTTGACTAATAAAAGTGGCATATATAAGCATCTGATATTAATTATATATAGTGGCTAGGCTTATATATATCCTGGCAATATTGGTCAGAGAAATAGCACATCACTTTACTAGCTAAATGCCTTTTTTTTTGGTAAATTCCGAGATCCACAAGGGATTTATGAAACCAAAGCCTAAAACCATTGTCTCCAAGCTGGTGTTGTGACTTTGTCATCGATCTGAGTCTGCTAATTATGGTTAAAGGTGTTTTTTTTATGTGGCTGACGGCCTTAGTTATCTGGTTGTTGAAATCAACAGTGTTGTGTTGTTTATCTTTTATAAACTCTACAACTTATATATTTATTATTTAATTATAATTATTTATTTATCACACACATTTAAATTTAGTAAAGATTAATTATATATTTACAAAACACAGTCAGTCTATTCCTCTTAATTCCATTTTCTTATATTCACATCACTTATATATTTCACACTATTCTACATATTCCTCCCTTGTTTAGTTAGTATCTAATCATGTCCTTAAATCTAGAAGGAACATGTATTTGTCTTCCACTTCTAGTGATGACAGTCTTGTTTTCATTTCAGTGTTTGCGACATAAACAATATTACCTTTCTTGAAGTCATGAGGCAAGGCCTTATTCTTGCTATCAGCATATTTCTTCATTCTTTCTTTATAGGCTTGATTATGCTCCATCACTTCTTTATCCATAAGAGAATCATTGTCATTTATATCATTGAGCTTATTTCTAATTTCCCTGGAAAAAAGCAATAATGCTGGTGTTTTCCCAGTAGAAGGGTGTGGAGTCGACCTGTATGCCATTAGAACACATTGAAGTTCTTCTTTCCAATCCTTTCCTTGCAATTTTACTGAAATAAGTTGCTTTTTTAAATATCTGTGGAAACGTTCAATTTTTCCATTGCTTTTAGGATAATATGGTGACACTCTTATATGTTTTATACCTGATTTCATAAAAAATTGCTCAGTATCTTTGCTTACAAATTGAAGACCATTATCTGAAACTATTTCAATGGGAAATCCATATCTTGCAAAAATTTCTTTTAATTTTGAAATTATAGTTTTCGAAGAAATATCATTTATTATAATCGCTTCCGGGAACGATGAATAATAATCAATAAGTGTCAAAATATATTTTGAATCAATTGGTCCAACTAAGTCTACTCCTACTTTATACCATGGTCTAGGAGGTATTGGTATGGTTGTTAAAGGTTGGTCATGCCTTAAAGGTTGATTGACTTCACAAATGTAACAATTCTTTATACGTCTTTCTATACCTTTGTCCATATTGGGCCAATAGTATTTTTCTCTTAAAATTTGTTTAGTTCTAGCAATCCCTTGATGAGTTTCATGAGCTAAGTCTAAAATATTTCTTCTAAGATCTGTTGGTATAACAATTCTCTTTCTAACTATGGCTTTATTCACTTCTCTCAGATCAACACATAGTCTGATTTCTTCAGTACCCTTTTTTGGAACTGCCACAATGTTTGAGATCCATTCAGAAGCTTCATGGACTTCCTCAATAATCCCATCTTCGTCGCCAAATATGTTGTGTTGTTTATCTTTTATAAACTCTACAACTTATATATTTATTATTTAATTATAATTATTTATTTATCACACACATTTAAATTTAGTAAAGATTAATTATATATTTACAAAACACAGTCAGTCTATTCCTCTTAATTCCATTTTCTTATATTCACATCACTTATATATTTCACACTATTCTACAAACAGCTTTGCCACCAAGCCATCATCTTATCACATAAAGTAAAAACTTGTCACAAATATTACAATTATTCTCCTGAAGATAGAGGTTGTCTGGCCGGCATTCATATTTCTATGAAAAATAGACACTTCGGCCAGTTTGAGTTTTTTTATATTTTTATATTTTATATTTTTATTTTTGCTTTATCACGTGAGAACGCCCTTGCAACCTCAGAACAATTTTTTAACGCCTTGCCAAATGCTTTATTTTTTATTTACTTCTCCTGACGAAGACAAAATATTTTTGTCGAAACGTTGAGAAAAATAAAAAAATTCTAACTGGCCGAAGTGTCTTTTTTTCATAAAAATACAATTATTCTTAAATAAATTAAAACGAGAACGAAGAGGAGTTTCTTATTTTAATATTATTATATTTACTGGCTAGCCAGTAGAAGGACGTCACGGTCCGAAAGCTCGCAAATATTAAAATAAGAAACTCCTCTTCGTTCTCGTTTTATTTTATTTAAATATTTATATTGAAGAGTTGATTTTGTCGATATACAATTATTCTATTCAAGATTTCTTATTATCCAAAGATGCAATCACCATTGAGAACTCCAACAATCAAACCCTCACAGTTAGCAACTTAACGATAAGATAGCTAACATCATGGGAAGCTGCTAGGTTAGAAGAAAGGTCGAAGGTACGTGATTTAAGATCAATTAACTAGCAATAGTTTAGAGCAAGAAATAGTTCGCCAAGACCTTGTTTCGGCCATATCAAATCTGAAGCAATCAAGAACAAGAAAGAACGAATGATTGATTGATTAAATACCAACTTTTAGTAAGCCCGTTGAAGAGCGATTAACGCTTGAAAGCTAGCGTTTTTTCAATAAAAAGATACTCATTGTGAGAAAATATTTGTAATTTTAAAACCAACTTTAAATTATCAAATGAATTTTTGTGTGGCAAAAACAATGAAAAATAATTTTGAATAACAAAACCTTCCAAGAGTATTTTGAAGTTTGATTTTTATCTATTACTTTTCATTATTCATGATAATTCCTAAAAATAATGAAAGAAAATATATAATCCATTGAAGAATAAAATAAGAGTCATATCGTATGTCATATAATTAAAGAATATATTGTATTTCAAATACATAATACAAATTGAGATGAACAATATTGTGATATGTTTTTAGTTCAGAAAGTTTTGTAAAATGAAACCAATCATAAGTTTGTTCATGGCACACGCGGAATCACGAGAATAATTCATGCGCATAGAGATTTGATGACGATTTCTTTATCTGTAGGTTGTCTAGTCTTTAAAAATGAATAAAATTTGGGGTATGTAATTATTTTAAAAAATAAAAAAGGCATTTCCTGACCAGGAGCACATGTGCTTTTCAGAAGGCAGAGCGCCATCTGGTGGAACAGAAATCAACTATTCATTGATTTAACCTGTTTCCCTGATATTTGGCCAACCCAATTTCGGGGAACAGGTTAAATCAATGAATAGTTGATTTCTGTTCCACCAGATGGCGCTCTGCCTTCTGAAAAGCACATGTGCTCCTGGTCAGGATATGCCCTTTTTATTTTATTTTTTATTTTTAATATCAACACCTGACCTTATTTATTTATTTTTTCTATTGTTTTTCATAATTATTTTAAAATTTTTAAAATATGTTTCTGTTCAATAGGTTTAATGTGGTTTATGCGGAGTTTATCTATATAAGAGCATCTTACAAAAATCTGTGTTTCCCACTTGTGCACCCAAAGATGTATTAATGCTTGAAACATTTGCCATTCTCTACCCACCATGAGATTATCATATAAAGTATAAGTACTACATACACTTTCTAGAAATACTTGGTTTTGTATCATCGACCTGTTCAAGGAATGGAGCTATATATACCTTTAATATAGAAACATTTTATGAAACTTACACATAAGAAAGGTAACACAATAAGTATAAAAAAATGAACTTATTTTTCTCTCTCTTGCAAGTTCTTTAAAAACTTTAACAATTTTACCTGATATAAACATATTTTCCTATATCATTTATTTATTCCAACACACACAAAACGCGATATCCCGGCTAGGGATAATTGCGTCGATTTACATTTTAAAATAGAAACAGTTATAAACATATTGTACATAAAAAAATATTAATAAAATATCATAATTTTAGCACTTTCGATCAATGAAAATTGTGAAATAATTTTAAGGATACTTTTTTTATATAATGTGAGACAGTCTTGTTTTGGCATTTTGTGTGGAAGAGCATTTAACAATTTGAATTTAATAATATTAAAAATCATGCAGACATAAATTTCTTGCACAATTTTATTCTTCTAGCTTTCGGGTTGGCATGCCTTTCAACAGGAGCAACTAGTACTATATCTTCTAGTTAACTATACACGCCGAAAATTAAATATCTATATATATTAAAATCAATTTTACAATGCACTAGCGCGCCATCTGTTATCAAATTACAAAACTATTCTAGACGCGTAATATTCTTTTTAAAATAAAACAATTTCTACTGCCCTTACTGCAATGGTAAAATTAACCACTGATGAGCCAGGCCCTCCCTTCACTACTGATGAGCCAGGCCCTCCCTTTAATTTTACCATTGCAGTAAGGGCAGTAGAAATTGTTTTATTTTAAAAAGAATATTACGCGTCTAGAATAGTTTTGTAATTTGATAAAATCAATTTTATTTATATATTTTAAAATCGTATATATGACTCTATTACATTAAAATGTGTTTGTTTACATTTTTTTTATCAATGAAAATATTTCTGATAAATTTTCAGCCATTTATAAATCATCATATCAAGTCTATACACAATTCAACACCATCAGATCCATAAAATTCTCCAATAGCCAAATAGAACAAGTACATCTGCTCAATGATGGAATTTTAATTATATTTATCGCTTTGTATGTTTCTGGCAGATCAATACTACGGTTTATACTGTTAACCTGTTTTTTTAGGTATTATGGATTCTATAATTAATCTTTGGTGCTCATTATATATGTTACTGTAATATACTGTGGGTTCTGATAAATTGAAAGTAGGACATCTTTCATTAATATGTTGTACTATTAGTGACAATGGGTTACTTTTTTTATATTCCTACCGTGTTCTATTATCCTGTTATGTACTCCCAGTCTTCCTTACGTACCTTACATTACAGTCATTAGTTGCTCCAGAGTAAATCTTTTCTATTGATGGGGATATTTGGTTGGTTATTTTTAGTTAATAAATTCCTGTGACTATATAACTCTTAAATTAGGTGAATTATTAGATATAGTTTTAATACCGTGTTTTTTTTTTTGTTTAGAAATTAGGTTATGTGTACTGAGATTGAGGGGAGTATAGCATGAAATATATTACTCTATATTTTTGCAATGTTGGTGTTTATTCTTCTGTAGGTTGGTGGAAATGTCAACTTGGGATAACCTGATGATATTAAATTTTTAAACGATGTTATGCTTTTTTCCCTTCTGTTTTATATTTGGATGTGTGGAACAATATGTTTCTTTTAGAAAGGGTTTTAATTGTGTTGATTTTGTGGCTAAGCGGTCAATACGAATAAAATTCTATGGAATTAGGTATGAATGTTGGTTTGTAATAGAGAGACTGTTGTTTGCAATTCTTCTTCTATATAATCATGATTCTTATATCTAAAAATGGAAGGAATTTATTGTTTTCTTTTTCAATTGTAAATTTATTGCTTGGATGGTAAGTATTGAGGGAAACCAGAATATTGTAAAGTTTGTTATTGATGCAAACACAAAATATGTCATCTATGTTGGGAATCTCTTATGGTTCAGACAATGAAACAACAAATAACAAGTTTACTTACAGCTGAAGTGGTTTTAAAGAATTCGGCAATTTTACCTTTTAAGAAAGTATTTTAGGTTTATTATTTTCAAAGAGAGAGAGAGAGAGAAAAGAACATTTAACAATTTACATTACAATTACTAATTTTTTAAAACAAAACAAAACACTTCTTTGTTCTCGTTTTTATATTACAGTGTTGTCAGTCTAAAAGTATTTCAAGATCATTGATTTACTATTCTTCTTTTTTTCCAACAATCTATATATGTATTCGGTATATGATAATATCATCTGATAAAGAAGTGACCATTTATCATTATGACACATGACTATTTCTGCTATAAATATATAAAGCGCTTCCCATAGGACAACCTTTAATTTTCTTATAAATTTTTCAATTAACTGTTAATAGATTTATTTTTAAACATAATGATATTAATTTTATATATTTTAAAATATTTAAGAAAAATCTATACCCTTTTCAATTTAAAGGTTCTGGTGTTTTCTATAAATAATTTATGGGAGGCAGAGAGATAAGAGAAAGAGACATGAATACAATGACTCTATATTAAATGAAACTAATATGTGGTCATTGTGTGTCATAAGCTTTCAAGCAGAATTTTGTACCCGTAGAAAGACGTCTTGCCCGAAAACTATCTTTTTCTTATATAAAGAAGCTCTTCTCCTCGAGTCTTGTTTTTCTTCTATTCAAGGGGTTTGTACAAATATATTTTAACTATATATATAAAAAAAGAAGTGTTAAAATTTCTAACAATTTTCAATTTCCTTTATGTGGTTAATTTATTAAAGACAATGTAGAGTTTTATAATTTTCAATGTTATAATAATCTCCGAGGAGGGTATGTGGTGTAAATAATGCAACAAGGACTAAGTAACAATAATTTTATTTCAACAATCCTCAAAATTTACAACTGTAGGTACAACTTCTATATACAAACTCTCATGTACATTCACACGTGTAGAAGAGGAATAAGGTAAGAGGACTATGGTGGCAAAACTTTCACAACGGACACAAATTTCCTTGAACGTTGGTTCATTGCTGAAATTTCACATGAATATTATAAGTAAATTCAAATAATGGTTTAAAACTAGGCAATTAATTCCAATTTTATTATCAATATATTTAAAAATATATATATTTCCATTCATATTATCTAAAGGTTGGGCAATGTTAAAGGTTAAGCAATGTTGAAGTAGCCAAGTTTTTAATTTTTTTTTAAAATTTTATCTCTTACAATAAATAAAAATAAATTAAAAATATATATATTTATTTTATTCATTTGCACCCTGAAGAGGTAAATAACGCGAAAGTAAATGAAATATTAATATTCTATGATACTGATACCTTCAAGGGAAATTGTACAATTTGACCAAGAAATTTTCAAACTTCAATAGAGATAGTTTTATGGCAAATTAGCGCACTTTTTGAAGAGAGATAATTTAAAAATGTAAAAAAATTGTTTATATTTTGGTAAGCTAGACGTTAGTTAGAATAGTGGAAATTGAGGAGGAAAGAATCAGTTGGAAGCCTAGATCATATATATATTCAGACGATCGCTAACTATGGCGAACTCCATTAGAATAGTTGATCTGTGAGGCAGAGCTCGAAGATTGCTGTAGTAGGTATAGAGAACATATGGATGTCATTTTACAACCTAAACCTTTACAAACTAAAAAAAAAAAAAAAAAAAAACAATACTTCAATATAGCAGCGACTATACATTTTAAAAGATATTCAATACACCTGTACACACTGAAATTCGGATTATTCGAACTACCAATTATCCAAATAGAATTTTATATAAAGTGAAGATTAAAAAAATAATTCTCCTGATCTGGTAAAACATAACGTTGATGATGACATGCCCCATCTATCGGAATAAATATAAACTAAACGTTGATTTATTTTTATTCTAGACTATAGGCCAAAAAACATTTTTTTTTTCTTGCGTAAATTGAGCGGACTGTGGTAAATTCTTATATTTTTCTCACTATTCTTCATTTACCTTTATGATCACATTGTTTTGGTCACTGAGGTACGATCTGCCCCGCGTTGACGAAGGCCAACAGTCAGAAACGCGTACGTCATTGGCTTTTCTTGATTTATTAAGATAATGTTTTAGCCAATTTTCTTGGATTAAAAAAATCAACGCGTTTATAAAATGAATACTTAATTTACCCTATAATACTTCACTTTTTAAATATAATTGCGAGCTTTCGTTTATGAACTCTTCCTTAGTTTGTCTTCAATTGTTTTAAGGAAGAGTTGGTATAAATTCGAAAGAGTTCAAAGTCTTTATAAGAAATATTACCTCGATAGGAATCAACGTTTGATCGACACTTATTCCAAAAGATGGAGCAAGCCATCCGCAATATTTTATTGTACTATCATTAGAGATGATCTTTCAAATGAAACTATCATGATCATATTATTCCCTTTGTTTACATTTCATATAAATATTGGCGAAGGTTAAATATAATTTTTGCTTCTAAATAGATTGGATTTTCTTTTGGTTACCTATTTTGGGTAAATAAATATTTGTATTTGATCTAAATCGGGTTTTATATATGAACTATTTGGCGTTATGTTCATTTCATAGGCAAGCCATACTGTAATAAACCGAAGAATAAAAAAAAAACTAATTATGCATTTAAAGAAACTCTTTGAGGAAAAATTAGAACAATAGGAATTATATCGTAATTTATTTTTTGGGTCATTTGAACGGAAACAAACGATGGTGTTCGAATTTTAAAAAATCAGAATTACTCAATTGTCTGTAACTGCTTTTTATGGTTTGAAATAACATTAGAGAGGTTGGAGTGATTATTTTTGTTCGAGGTCGAGAATTTTTTAATGGGTATTATGTGTGTACTCTCTGAGAGAGAGAGAGAGAGAGAGAACTTGTCTTTTCTTCTATGACTTTGCCTAGCATATCTCCACGAACTGATATTATGTATGACTTTTTTTCTTAAGCCCTGATTACAAAAATTCTATCAGATTTATAAAATTGTGAAAACTTGAAATAGAGAGGCAGTAATAAAGAGATACACGGGTACTTATCTAAGAGATAGGAGAGTAAAATGAAGCTATATAGAAAAACAGTATGAAACTCCTTTTATAAAAATTGTTCTAAATTAAGTATTATATTTATGGCAGCGAAAATTTGAGTCAAGATACGACTAAAGGCAGTACGAGAATTCTATATGGAAGAAGTAAGGAAAGAGGTACGTTTAAAGATGTGAAAGTTTGGCAATGAGAATGAATATCTTTTTTTTTTATAATCATAAGTTCAAAACATGAATTTAAGGAAAGTCTCAAAATGAGGAATATCTGAAAAATTAGAGCTGAAAAAAGTGCGAACGCGAATTTATATTTATTATGAATTCAAAATTAACTATATATAACAATATAATTAGAATGGATTTTGAACGTCTTCAAAAATATAACACCTTTTTATAAATATTCAATATATACATATATAACAAATTTACAATTTTTAAGTTTTCACGTTCATATTAACAAGTAATATATTTGCAAACATGCTCACTATATCATCAAATATCAACAATAAGATATGGGGTATATAGTATTATAATAATAATTTTTAAATGTGTGTGTGTGTTTCAAGGGCAAAATATATATTAAAAACTTTCCCATTAAGATATTACAAACGGGGATATTTAATCGGAGGAAAAAAAACCAGTATATAAGAAGAGAGAGATTTATAACTTAATAAAAATCCATAAATAAATAATAATAAAAAACAACAGTTAAATATTTTGAAATAATAACAATTATAGATATGAAACATTTATGTACATAAAAACAGAAAAATTCTCAAAAATATATATGAATATATATAATTGCAAAATTTCTCAACAACGACGCAGGTATAAATAAAATATTTTCGCGTTAAAAAATTATTTGAAAATATAATATTTAATTAATACCGTTTAGCATATAATATTAGTACAGCAGCGTAACTCGTAACTAATTTGTAAATCGGAAGAGTAACACATGAAACCGAGCTGTCTTTGTCAATACTCTGTCATAGTATTTCATTAAAAAATGTCACTTTATAAGTTGTTGCTTCTAAAGTTTGTAATTATATTTGCGCTTTGTGAGCGGAAATAAATATATTGTTATTACATACTTTTTACAGCATTTCTTTTTTTTATTTTAAAGTTTTTTCTTACTTATAAAAAAAAAAACACAATAAGTTTTTATATATTTACAGAAAATATCACTATCCTCTTCTTAATCAATGATTCATTATATTATTTTTCTTTTTACTAAAATATTATAGACTATATTAACCTAGGTGTGTTCCCAGATCGAAAGTATATAATATAACAAAAATAATAGCATAAATGATAAAAAATCTCATGTTAAATCATATTTAGTCTTAAACTCCATTAATGCTATTTTATATAATAGTGTGAGTTAAATAATAATATATATATTTTAAAAACAAAAAAGAGACATTAACACATTGTCCCCGATATTATTAAAATTTTAAATAGTGCTAAAACATTATTATAATTTTAGTCAAAAGGTGATCCATTAAATAAGTATATATAAAAAAGGGTGAACCTGGATCTGCAAAGAAAAAAAATTAAGATTTTTTTTTCTTTTACAGATCCAGGCACGCCCTTCTGAAAATAAAAATAATTATTTCCATTCTAAATTTATTATCTGATGAAAATTTGATAGAAAAAATTGTAGTATTAAATAATTATTGAGATTTTATTGGGAATTGATGTTCAGCCGCTCCTCCAAAAAGAGTGGGCAATTCGCAAGATATTTGATGCTAAACATCTGAAATATATACTAAAAATTATGCATATATGTCTTATTTTAGAAAAATCGATTACCAATTACTTTTTATTTTTCAATCTAACTTTGCGCTAATAAATTTCTTAACATATTCTTAAAATATATTCATAAGCCAACGAGTTATCTAACATTATGAAAATATTTTTGTCAATCGTGTTCCCATTTTTACTAGTGTATATTCCAAAAAAATAAGCTAATATGTTATATTTAATAATGAAAATATATATCTATTCTAAGTAAAATAATTTAGTTTAATGCTTAGAGCGCGTATCAACAACTTTACATATTTAATTCCAATCTCTTATAAATTATTGGGTTGGTGCAAAAAAATGGACTATTTTCATATTGTCTATATTTAAGTGATGGTTTTTAATAAGGTATTTCTTATTCACTGATTCTAAATTTTGCAAATCTGTTAGTCAGCAAATTGTCTCGTCTCTATTCTTTTATGTTGCAAAAAAAAAAAAAGATTGTTTTTAATCTAACTAATTTGCCATATCATCCTTAAGTTTGTCTTCCCTCATTTTTACGCAACTTTCTGGTTAAGATAGGGAAGAAAAACTTAAGAGATCGTTGAGGGACTTTTAGGTCATGAGTGGTATAGACCATTTTACAGCTACTGACTCCAGGATTCTGTCATTGTGTCAAAGTTCTACCTCCCTCTAAAAAAGAAAAAAAAAAGAAGAAAATCCTATCGACGTTACGATTGCAAAGCCGCATTTCACACTTAAAGAAAAATGACGCAAAGGTACCAAGTTTACTCTCAAGAATTAAGATGAATCCCTGATGGAAACGCATCAAATCCAAGTCAGAAAAAAAAAATGCAAGCTTTGAGTCTCAGTTCCCAGAAAGAAGGAGATGTGAAACAGAATATTTATTGCTTTGTATATAGATAATTAAATTTACAAATATTTTATTCAGTCTATTTTCTCGTTACCTCTGTTTTTTTTTCTTTTGTGACTAAGGTATAATTGTTTTTTGATCAATAATAAATTGACTTATCGTTTTTTTTGACGTGTTTCCCTCATTTTACACGTTACAATTATTCAGAAAATATTTTATACAAACATTTTAGGTTATAATTTTCTAAATTAATGCAATATATTGCGAAACTATATGACGAAGCTCTTTATAACAAAAACATTCCTATAATGGAAGAAAAACTAATTAAAAAAGTACTTGCGTTCTCCTTCAGTTTCATTATGGGGAGATTTGAATGTATATCATTTATTTGTTATTATCCTATATTTTGTATCATTCATAACGATATTCACAAGCAATTTCAAAGCGCCATGGAAATAACTCGAAATGTCATCAGCGTATATATACATGTGTAGAGGCCACTTCTGCGGCCTCCACAAAGCTCACCCACAGTGCCTAATAGAAAGCTGGTGGACAATCGTGAAGCTGCCTCGACAAGAACGAAGCGGACTTCGAGAATTTTTCATTGTCAAACCAGCCCATCTCTTCACCTTCTTTTACTACTTAAATTTTATGTATATATGATAATTTAAACCAACAACCCTATATATTATAATATTTATAACAAGATTGTCATGTTGTATATAGAACTAATTATAAACTATAACTAATTATATGCATAATTGACATGTCTCCTTGCATCACCAAATGTAATGTACTGAGGATGAATAAATAAAACTATATAATAGATTAAAAACTAAGTTAAAAGCAAGATTGAGAGATTTACAAAGTAACTTCTAAAGATAGATTGGAAGCCGACAGCCAGGCGCCATTCTCGAGTAACAGAGACACGTGTGACACGTGCATGACCCAATTCTCTTGGTCGGAGGCGTAGTATAAAAACGCCCGCGTAGCAACAGCCAGTCAGTTCAGTTCCAGTGAGTCTTCCGGTCAGCGTCACCCCTTATCGTCTCCAGGGACCAACTCATCGACCATGTAAAACAGTAAGGAATCTTCTATCTCCATCTTGCTTTTGGCTCGACTTTTTATCTATTCAAGGAACTTTCTTTCAACTGTGTCGCTTCGTTTTGTGTGTGTGGACATTCCCCAGTTTTCCACTCTGCCTCGACCACGACTGCCTGTACCCTGTGAGAACTGTTAAAGATCCTACAAGGTGCAGAGAGGTACTAGAAAACTCTCCACGCCCTGACTGTCCCTCGCGGTTACTACAGGTTTGACCCTCGGTTACATCACCTTATTACAGAGAGTCGACGAGGTACTACAAGAGTCAACCAGAACTCCAACGCATTATTACAGAGAGTCGACAGGATCTCAACGCATTATTACAGAGAGTCGACAGGATCTCAACACATTATTTCAGAGAGTCGACAGGATCCCTAATCACAGATAAGTCGACTCAACAAATTATTACATATATAATTTACTATAATAAATTTCCTTTTTTAAAAATAAATAATCAGCTCTATTTTTGTTTTAATATTTCATATAATATTCGTTAATTAAAATATTTTGAATAATAACTTTTAATTATAATTTTTTTAATTTTCTATTTTTTAATTTTAAAATTTGGAATATTATAGATTTTTTATTTTTTACTCTGTTTAAAATATTTTAGGCGAAATCTTTGAGGAAAAAAAAAGAAGAGATAGAGACTAGGCAGCGAGAGCAGTGGGGAGTTAAAAACAGACAGCTCCTGAGAAATTAGTGCAAAAATGTAGTCTTTCAAGATTTTAGTGGAAGGAATTTTCAAACCATCCAACTGAAGCACCAAATAAGATAAGTAACTTTTCATAATATTTTTTTAAACAGATTATATTTATGCATATTCTCCCAATTTATTCTTATTGTCCCGTTTTTTTTTTTAATTTCTTATCTTTGTGTGACCGTTTCAATAGATAAATAAATATAATAATTTATTCTGAATCTCAACTTTGACTTGAATCATTAATTTAGTTGTCAATTATTTTTTAACCCCAGTGCGCGCAGGATATTTTACAAGTTGTATTTGTAATTTCAGAGGAAAGATTTTTCGTCTCTTCACATGTGTACAAATACTTGTAACGTTATCTCGCTTACACACGTAGTGCGCTTTAGCTAAGATCCTATAATAGCGAAGTTTTACTTTATTAAATTTGAAAGTAGCCGTTATAAGAGATCATTATTTTGCACCAACTCAATATAACGATATTTTTGTTAATAATAAAATAATTTAACTTTTAACAAAATATATCATTATTACACGCGTTTGATATTTTATTGAAACAAGTGGAAATGCAATGTTTTCTCAATTAAATATTTAAAAAAGATATAAAACCGATAATGCGAATTTGTGAAGTATTATCATAAATTCCTAATAGATCTGCATCGTAAAAAATACCAATATACTTATAAGTAAAGTGAATACAATTTTCAGTTATTTATTTAAAATAAAATGAGTTATTTTATATATACTTTAAAAATAATATATATATGTTTAAATATATCTATGGAAAAAATAGAATTTCATAAAAACAAGTTTAAGTACGTAATATATTTAACAGATTTTTTTTTGTATTTAGCACATTTCTTTTGAAAAAAAAAATTAACCAAAAAGACACACAAATTTTGTTTAAAAATGAAAAATTGAAGAATATAACATATTAAAAAAATATGAAAAAGTAGTTTTTCTATTAGTATTAAATATATAAGAAAATGAATATATTCTATTAGTATTAAATATATAAGAAAATGAATATATTCTATTTCACTCTTTTTTCAAATATAGAACATATAAAAATAATTTGAAAATTTGACAGCGGTTTAATACAAAAGTAAGTAAGTTCATCTAGAAAGGTACGTCAAACATAATAGGGCCCAGGGGCTCGCCATTGTGGTTCCTGCGAATTGCTTCTCCAAAAAACAGAGACACGTCGAGGCACTGCAACCATGTTTTTTATTTGACTGTGATAGCATTCAATACATTTATTTCCATAAATTGGGGGGAGAGAGAATATGCAAATTTCACTAAAATATATCTTTCTCGCTGGAGACCCGCTGGCGATATGTCAGTGAACTTTGCATCGGTGGCAGAGTAGAGGTATAATCATCAGAAAATATGTAAATATAATTATATATTAGCGAGCCATTTTTTACCAGAAATTTAAACTATTTTAACAGCGTATAATTCTGTTTAAAATAAAAAAAATAATAATTCACTATCGCCCTTAATGCAATGATAAATTAATGGGAGGACAGTAGAAAATTGTTTTATTTTAAAAAGAATCATACGCGTCGAAAATAATTTATAAATATCTGTGATAATTATACAGAGGGTGTTTCCTTTCAAATGAAACGATTTCAAACGTCCGTTAGAACTTTATTTTTCGAACGTGAATTTTTTTCATGTGTTCTATGTGCTTCCCCTTCTTCTTGGCTATCTCCCTGCATCGGACTTTCCAAGCTGCGAACACTTCCTTGACTTTGGAGAGCGAAACATTCGATCACTCCTCTTGTGCGGCTTTCCAAAGTCCGGCCTCAGTTTTGGGACGTCGGTTGAAGAGCCGTTGTTTCAACATACCGAACCCGTAAAAATCCAGTGGGCTGGCGTCGGGAGACTTCACTGGAATGTCCGAGTTCCTGATAAAATTTAGGCCTAGGGTGTCCTTCATTTCTTGTAGGAACTGTTGGGTTTTGTTGGAGGTATGGGAAGAGGCTTTGTCGTGATGAAGGAACACTTTGTCCATTTCCCCTGGGTAAAGGTCCTTCAGTTGTTCGATGACAGGTTTCAGAACGCATTCTATATAGAATTCTGAGTTCACCTTCACCTTCGATGGAACCTTTATGAGCGGAAGGACTCCACGGCCAGTCATTACCCCGACAACTATGAAACCTTTAGGGAAAGTTTCGGAGCATTGGTGAACCCAATTATCCGGGACCTGATTGCCTCTTTTGATGTAACAGATCTTCCGGATTCCATTGCAATACGTCACATACATCCATGCTTCGTCCAATGTTGCAGTATATTCCGATCTGGAACCGGCCAGGTGTTCCTCGTAGAGCTTCCGGGCATTCGTTGCACGGTTTTTCATGTGGAAAGGGGTGAGCTTGTGAACCTTGCCTTTTCGTCGGGTATCCAGTTCCAAATCTTTGTGAATGATGTTATTTATCGTTTTTAGCGATGTTCCACACATTCTGGAAAGTTGGCGCTGAGATGGTGGATTTTCAGTAGTTGCTAGCCGCTTTACCTTGGAAACCGTGGCGGGGGTCCGCACCGGACGTGGTCGATCGACTTGAAATTTTTGCCCATTGGATTCAGCTTCCCTTTTCTTTCCGATGCCATTTACTACCCTACATATTGTAGCTTTGCCAACATCTAGTCCTTCTGCTTTTAGCTTTTTCACTATGACGCTATAACTGTTTCCTTCTTTGGAAAGCCGCACAAGAGGAGTGGTCGAATGTTTCGCTCTCCAAAGTCAAGGAAGTGTTCGCAGCTTGGAAAGTCCGATGCAGGGAGATAGCCAAGAAGAAGGGGAAGCACATAGAACACATGAAAAAAATTCACGTTCGAAAAATAAAGTTCTAACGGACGTTTGAAATCGTTTCATTTGAAAGGAAACACCCTCCGTATATAATTCTTATTTATTTAACTTTCTCTATAATCTCTCACTGAGGAGAGCTAGAAAACAATTCCTCACTGTCCTAATAATTACATATTACAACATACCCATGTAGTTGGCGACATTATGTACGCTACAGATATCCGAAATAATCAATTGTATCGTATAGGAAATACGCAATCAATACGCTATTCTTGATACCTTTTATGAATTCCATACTATTAACTTTAAGATCATTGTTATACCCCTGCATGCGAATATGTAGAGTGCTAGAAATGGTCAATTTCTTCACATCAGACCTAGCAACTCCAGTTGACCTACACTTGGGCCTGGTTCCTGGACGACATCACGTGACCTTCCGATCCAATCTTGCCTCAAGACGTCTGTCAGAGTATGACATGTTGCTTGTCAATTGTATTTACGAGGATATGGTTCAAGAAGTACCTGTTTTTAGAGACAGATGGCGTTACTAAAATAATTTCTTGTTATTGTTGTGAATATTATAAAGCATTGTTTTTAGATAGATATCACAGGAGTAAAAATCTGTGGGCTCTCTATGCTAAAGGAGATGATAGGGATTTCATGTAAAACATAGAATTTGTGGTGGAGCTAATCTATTTTTTGTGTGTTTCTAAAAATTTGAATATAAATTTTTAACAAAAAAAAAAAAAAAAATCGAGGCACCAAGAAATAGTTGTCCGATTGGGACAAAAAAAAATTGGTGTTTGTAGAAAACTTGTATAGGGGAAAAAGATTTAAATTTCAGAACAATAATTGTTTCATTCCAGAGTTTGATCGTCACAAATTGAGAATGTCAATATGTCGTTGGACCCCCACTTTCCAGGATGCAGGCTGCTACTCGGCATGACCGAGAAAGATTTCGCAGGGTGTGCTGCGGGATTTTTTGACATAATGTCTCCAACTGTCGGGATAAATAGTCAACATTCTGGGATGGTTGCAATCACCTTCCCATCACGTTCCAGATGTGCTTTATGGGTAAGAGAATAGGCGATCTTGCTGGCCACGGAAGAGTTGGGCAATATTGAAGACAATCGACAGTAACACGTTCCGTGTGTGGCCGGGCAATATCTTGTTTAAAAATAAGCCTGGGGGGGATATGGGTGGAAATGACAACAAAACAGGCCGTAGAATGGCATATATGTACTGTTGTGCTGTCAGGGTGCCAGGAATGACTACCAATGGGGTCCTGCTATCAAATGAAATGACACGCCAGACCATAACACCCTGTTGTGGACCTGTGTGGTGTTCGAAAGTAAGGCCAGGATCCACACGCTGCCCAGAACATCTCCAGACACATTTGCGACGGTCGTCAGGACACAGGAAGAAACGGGACTCGTCATTAAAGACTATACGTCCCCAGTCAGCGCAATTTCAAGTTGATCGCTCCTGACATCACTGTAGTCGGACATGTCGGTGTACAAGTGTGAGGGGTAGGCATCGTAACGGTCGGCGAGCTCTTAGAATCCATTTTTCAGTCGCCTGTTGATGGTCATTTTGGACACTTGTGTGTCGGTCACACGTTGGATGGTAGATAACGTCGAATCCGGTGCTGCGACAGCCGTTCTAACAATCGCTCCGTCCTCCCGTTCTGTTGTGTCCCTTGATCGATTGCCGTCCTGACGTTGCATTCTTCCGTTGTTGACTCACTCTTGTCAACATCGTCTAATAGTCACATCAATTCAACACAGATGTCGCGCGATTAGTCGATTTAAACAACCAGCCTCTTTCAATCCAATGACAAGAACGCTTCCAATTCTGACATATGTTCGTAACGAGCACGAATCTTTCAACGAGGCATTGATACAGTATAAATATGCTTACTGCAAAAATTTTAAACGGAAATTTTGAAAATAAGCTCATGTCGCGCTGAATATTGAGCCTAGTACTCGTGCTGGATGCGCAGGAGCTCTTGCCGTGCAAAAATCAGCCACAAAATTTCAATCAATTGCATGTTTGGTCGAAACGTCTTTGTATTCGTATTTTAATATAAATCGGACAACTCCTTCTTGGTGCGTCGATCTTTTGTTATAGAGTGATTTTGTTTGAAACTGCGGATATCTAAAATTATTATTATCTACATAAGTCAGCAGTTACCTGCCTTGCGCTGGAAGGGATGTTGGGAGAAGTGTTTATCTTTAAATGGGGACTATGTTTTAAAATAAATAATTTGATTTGAAAAAAAAAATACTTTTTAGAATAAGGGTTCTTATTGACTCGCATCCCTCTATATATTTTTTATTTCGTGTTCTTCTCGATTAAACACATTTAAAACTTTTTACCTCATCTTGATCTCCGGGCCTCCATTGCTTCATACCATCACTGGCCACAGCAATATTGTTTGTTAAATTACATAGATGTGATCATGCCATATTCTACACACCTCAAAATATATGTATACTCTTTCAAATTACGTACGTATTTTATAAATGTACCAATTTATTTAACATTTTTATACTGAAAATGAAGTTTTTTTTGACGACAAGAATAAACTTCTATAAAAACATAGGGCACCTCTCCCATCAAAATAAACGTCAAAACTAGACGGCATCTATTGACCGTCACCGCAAGCTAGCGGCCTCGGGTCGGTGACAAAGCCAAAACACCAGCTTTGGTAAAATGAGAAGCGCCCACATGGAGACCATGGTTTCGGGCTAATGGCCCTCTTCAGCTAGGGCGGACTTTATACCATAAGGCCCACAAGAGATACAATGGAATCTTGGAGTACAGTAGCTCCATCTATTATTTCTTCCTGTGGTGAATCTGTATAAGACCGGTGGTCTTAATAAAGCTGTGTTGTTGATCTAATGGAATCTTCACAATCTGCCAAATAGTTTTGACGTTTATTTTGACGGGAGAGGAACCCTATATTATTATTAGGGCTTCCAATCCCGGGATCCCGAAGCTAAATAATGATCCCGAAATCCCGGGATTCTGCTCGAAAAATCCCGGGATTACTGGTGTATTACTCGTGTCGTTGTGAAATTGTTCGAACGATCGCCGCTGAAGAACGAGACCTTACTGAACTACATGCGGCAAGATAATCGCATTTCCACCAGTATGTGTCTCATTCTCGACTGCAGAACGCCTTGGGATAGTTTATTGAACATGTTGGAGAGACTTCTCAGTATGAAGTCAGCGATTCAGAAGGCGCTAATAGATGTGAATGCAAATGTCCGTCTAACTGATGAAGATTTTGATATCATGACGCAAGAAATTTCCGCACTGAAACCATTTCGGGCAGCTGTGGCGGCTATCTGTAGACGTGACGCTACGCTTTTGACTGCAGAAGCAACAGTAAAGTTTCTTCTAGAGGAGCTGCAAGCACAATCTCATTCTCTCAGCAAAGATATGCAAAAATCTTTTCAAAAGAGAATTTTAGAAGAGCGATGCAATAAAACATCTTTAGTCCTCCAATATCTGCACAATCCGCAGGCACAATTAGAAAAAAAGAAGATGGTCAAAGACTTTAGCGTGAAATTGCTTTTGCGTCTTAAAACGTTACAGGAACAAATGGCCGAAGTAAGAAAATTCAGGCTGATAATTCGCAACTTCCTCGGAGTTTACAAGAACGCCATGAGCCATCACAATCGAATGACCATCTTACAATTGAGCGCCGATTGCAAGAAGCTATTGAGGCTGCCTCTTCAACTTCAATTGCAATACCTACACGAGACTCCGCATCCTACTCAACTATGATTAACCACGAACTTAATATTCCTGCTCAGTCAGGCAAACGAGGACCCCATTTAGAGAGTGTGTATCAATACTTGCTGACAATTCCTCCAACGTCTGTGGAATCGGAAAGAGTCTTCTCCTCCTCTGGATACCTATGCAATAAGATACGTTCTAGTTTGTATGATGACACTCTTGACAAATTATCTTTCCTACGCTCAAATCTTTCTCGAAATTGAATTTTTATCCTTAAAATAAAGTAATTCATGGTTTTTAAAACGGTGCTGTCTTCTTTCTAAACATTAATACATAGTTGGGCGAAATGCAATAATGATTACATTTTTTATAATCACAATTGCAAATAATCATGATTACATTTGCTATAATTACAATTACAAGTAATTTTAATCACAATTGCTATCATTATATATAGAATTACGAGTAATTATGTTTACATTCTAATGCAATTAATTATTTTTGCTAAGTAATGCATTGCAAAGTAATCGTAATTACAAGGTAATGTATTACTTTGAATGGATACTGCCCAACACTGCATTAAGAGATGTGGTCTAAGAGTTCCAAGAACAGTAATTTTTTTCCAGATGTGTGTACAGTAATTGACAGATGATTTCAAACTGTAACCCAAAAGCAATGATTTAGTTCATAAGCAGGCGCAAAATATATGGCTTTCAGGTTGTTTTCATCGAAGTAAGTGCCAGGTCATTGGCACTATATAAAAGAAAAATATAACGAACGAAACGATATACCTCTTGGCGTAGAAAGACGAAAATATTTTTCAATCCCGGGATATCCCGGGATTGAGAAAAAAGCAATCCCGAATCCCGGGATTGAAAATATGTACCGGGATTGGAAGCCCTAATTATTATAGATCAACTTTCTCCCGGCAGAATTCCGATCTATATTTTGGCCAAGAATAAACTTATTCTTTTAAATGAAATTTTATTCTTTTGTAAGTAAAAATCTTAGGAGGATAAGAATAGAACATTTTTCTAGAGTTCCTGGAAAATGTTAGAGAATGTTCTGTTTGATCTACACCTTTCTCTAATAATAAATTCTCAAGTTTCCCCATTATAGGTGCTGATCTCTTTCCGAAAGAAGATGGCTTTGGGTCCACACTAGAATCAATAGATTGTGGTTTTGATCTCCCTAGGTAAGAGCTTGTTTAATCTTCTGATATCGTGTTTAGTCGGCAGCATGCCATATTTGATAAGGAAACAAAGATATTGAGGAATAAGCAAATATGTATCCATCCAGATATATGATTAAAATGCGACTTTGAACTTCCTGGAAAAAGTGCCAAACTCATTAGTTTGTGGCATTTTTTAGTGTAGTAATCGAAATAAGCACTTCTTCTTTGAAAGTCAAAATATATATTTGGTTTAGTTATTTATGATTTAATCAAGATTTTTTTTTGCATCTATGCTCATATAATTTTATTTCAAGTAAATTCTAAAAAAAACTGGGTAAAATGACTGCGTTCATATTTTGAACCTATAGAAAGAGAAAAAAATCCCTATTTTAAGGATTTAAAATCCTTCTTATGATTTTTGATAGATTATTTCTTGCAAATATTATATTGTATTGGGTTGTAAAGAAAGTTCGCTCGGTTTTATTTGACAATTTTATTTAAACAAAAACATTAATTATAACAATTAATTAACCAATTATGTATTCTCCGTTATTATTTACGACCTCCTCCCAACGTTCGACTAGTTTGTTGATGCCGTTCCGCCAAAAATCGCCCGGTCTGGTGTCGAAGAAGTTGTTGAGCCAGGTTTTGAGGTCCTCTTCATCATCGAAGGTAGTGCCTCTCATATGGTTTGACATGGAGCGGATAAGGTGGTAATCGGTTGGTGCAAGGTCCGGAGAGTACGGCGGGTGCTGTAGAGCTTCTCATTCGAGCTCTTGAAGGGCGGCTTTGACAACTTGTGCAACATGCGGCCTAGCGTTGTCGTGAAGGAGAATGATTTGACCTTGTCGATCGGGTCTTTTCTGTTGAATAGCCTCATTCACGCGATGCAATTGGGCAATGTAGAGGCCCTTGTTGACCGTGGCATTCCTTTCGAGCATTTCCCAGCACAGCACACCTTTGCAGTTCCAAAAAAACGCAAATAATAGCCTTTTGTGAGTGAAGATCTTGCTTTATTCTTGGCTTCGGCGTATCTCCTGAAGCCACCCGCTCTTTTCTTTGCTTCATATTCACGTATAGACACCATTTTTCATCTCCCGTAACGATTCGGTATAAAAATCGTTGTTTATGGCCCCGTGTTGATTTATGGCGTGCGAGATGTTGAGCAGCGATTTGAAGGCGATTTTCTTTGTTGGTTTCATTAAGCTCGTGAGGCACCCAAGCTCCGAGTTTTTTAGAAAAACTATTGATTGAAGATGGTTGGAGATGGTCACAGCACTACATTTCATTTTTTCGGCCAACTCACGGGTTATTTGGCGACCATCTTCCTTCAACAGGGCCTTTAGATGTTCCTAATCGAATTCTGATGGTCGTCCGCTTCGAGGCGTGTCTTCAAGGTCCAAGTCGCCGTTTTTGAACTTTGCAAACCATTTTTGTGCTGCTCGCTCCCCTATAACTTTTCCATACACGTTGCATATGTACCGAGCTGCTTCAGCTGCTTTTTGATCTCGATGAAAAGCGAAGAAAAGCAAATGTCGAAAATGTTGATTTTTGCCTCCTGGATATTCCATTTTAAAGCCTGGAAAAAGAGCAAAAATTACGTTTTTCAAAAAACAAATAATACAGGTTTATAGAGCAGAACAAGTACTATTTAAAGAATATAAACACTTTAGCATATAACAACAAAAACCGTTATGAAACAAAGGGATACAAAAACCGAACGAACTTTCTTTACAACCCAATATTTCTTTGCATTTTCGTAACTTGAAGCCACGTATAGATAGATAGATGTAGTTGAAGAGGTGAATGAACATTTTCAATAATAATAAATAAATAATAAATATTTGTATACAATGATACGTTAGTTGGGTGATAATGCAACTTAATGTTGCAAGATGGCATCAGGCAGTTAAAAATCTTTTTTTTTTTTTTCAGAATTTCGGAAAAAAAGTTTTGTGTAAAAACCGATAAAACAAGAAATCGAACCATCAGCATTTAAGTATCTATAAAAATCAGGGTACCCCTCCCGTCAAAATAGATGTCAAAACTAGACGCCATCTATTGACAGTTGTCGCAAACTAGTGGCCTCGGATCGGCAACAAAGCCACAACACAAACTTTGGCAAACTGAAAAGTGTCCACGTCAGCATTTAAGGATGTCAACCCTCATTAGCGTGGTGCAGGCTGTATCTCAGCGAATTAAAAAGATGGTTGAAAGAGGCACCTTAATAAAGGGTCTTTTGGTTAAAGACCATAAATGCTTTGCCTAAACACATTTAAATTGGAAACAGTATATATGAAAGAGCTGTCATAAAATATATTATGCTGGTGAAGAAATTACGACTGGCACTTCAGATTTTGGAACTTCTCACCATTTTTACAACCTTCTCGGCCCTAGATTCTTGATAACTTATTAAATGATTTAATAATAAGTAAAAAATACAAATGTGACATTATGTTTCTTTTTTAAAATTCGGAAAGTTTTCAAGCGTTAACTCAATATTTGTCAGGTTAACTGGCATTGAAAAAGCTCGAAATCCTGCCGAATTTTAATAAAGAAACATATTACAATTCATTAAGAGAAAGACATCTGATCGTGCAACTAAAATTTGTTGATGGCTTGCGCCATCTTTCTGAATAAATAACAATTAATAGTTGATTTTTTATTATTCCAGAATTGGCTAAATAACCTTTTTTTTTTTATCAATCAGCAACTTTTAGTTGCACAATCAGGAGATGCCATTTTCACAATTTATCAACCAATTCCAGTAAAATTTTTACTTGTCAACTATTTTTTATTATATTATAAATTGTCTCTTTCATTTTATTATTAATTTTCGCAAGTAACAATATTCAATGATGGAATTGACACATTTTTTCAGTACTATTTTTCATTGTTTATTTTGAACTGTTTTGCTTCTGTTTTTTCCTCCTCTGTACTATTATTTCTTGAACCAGAACCAACCTCTTAATTAAGTTGGACTCACATTTGTATTCAAATCTGTGTGAGGTTATATTGAAAATATATTCATTTGCTTAGATTAATTCAGGTTTCTTCCCATCTATTACTAATTAATGAAGGCCAACTGAATATAGAGGGTGCTGAGAGCTAAATCTAAATTTAGAAATTACCTATAATTTACAGTATTGTGTGAGGACCTGCATCTCTGGGGGTCATTCTAGGTTTTTGAAGTGGGGCAAATATTCAATAAAACATACAAGTTTTCTAGTTACAGAAATTTTCAGCTGTCAACACAACTTTTCATATATCCAGTATATACTTTGTATATCATGATGTTTACATGGTAGAACCATGGTGGAGTGACTTTGTCATCTACCTTCCCTCCTGCCATATACTAATATAACAAACAATACAGTTGGAAATGGTAATAATTAATTTTAAAATACCATTCAATGTAATCTATCTCATTATACACAAGTTCTTCAGAATGTACTTATCCAAGTGGATGCATTTGATTGACACCTGGTTCTATAGATCGTTACTGAAGATGGATGACAGAATCTCCAATGAAGGTTCTGTCCTCCCAAGAGAACAACAGTCTTTGATTTCCAGACTTAAGTCTGGTCATCTACGGACAATGACTTTCCAAAATGGTTGCAAGGTTTTCCCACTATGTACTAAGTGAATTCTCAACCTGCAACCCCAAAACACATTATTGACTGTATTGACTCATCCATTGATGAGCTCTATTCTTCCCCAGCAGACACCATCAAAAGTCTCAAGCTTTACAAGCTTGATACCTTAATATGATTGAGTTAGATAAGAAAGAAGAAGAAGAGAAGTTTGAAAGAGAACTGCTAGAAGTCTGGATATCCCTTTTAAGAAAAGCAAATGAAAGAAATTAGGGATATGTGAGCTATGTTCTGAGGGGGCTCTTTGGGATAGGATTTGACTCTGACTTTGGAAGGATACATAAGAGGATACCAGAAAGGAGGAAGACAATGGACTGGAGTAAGCCACTAAAGAATGAAGTCCAGGATCAAGGAGAATAGAACTCCATGACTGCCAGTCATTGGATTCAAGACAGTGCATTATATAATATTTTGACCAACAAAGTTCTCTGCTAGTTTTAAAATGTCAAACAAATGCATTTAAAGACTTAGAGACCAAGCTTCTATAGTAGGTTGATCAGGTTTGGTGCCAAGAGTCCTGAGTAATAAGAGGAAACAGGGGTATAATAGGATAAACTTTATTATGTTGTTGGTCAAGTGTTATAGAGTCTTGTAAAAACAAACAATTCCAATTTTCAAGAACTTTTCTGAAAGCTTAAATGTGTTGAAATAAATAAACTTGCAAAAATTGTTTGTTTTTACAAGTTTCCCCTGCTATGGAATATATACCTAATAGCTGAGTCTCTCTCGAGAAACAGCCTAAAAACAAAGCAACACTTGGTCTCTCCTGGAGGTGGAGTCTCTTATCAGAAACTCTTTATTTCAGTTGAAAGACTCCTCATGACAGATTCTCTGATAAGAGAATATTTGAAGAATTGTTAGATTAGATAACTTGGGCATCTGGTCTGATAACCAACTCTCATTCTATATACAGTTACGAGCGTCATGCGTTCTTAATTCTTCCGTTTTCATCTCTGTCACCATTTGCTTTTTTTTTTTGGAATGGCGCTCTCCTATTGGTTGGCTACGATCACGCCATTTTTGCCCCCCCCCCCCACTAGCTTTTTTTGTTTTTGTAACTATTGTGTTGGAGCGGGTCGCTCCTTAAATAAATGCATATATTAGTTAATAACCAAATGGAATCCTCTCTTTCTTTTTCCCAGTAAGAGACGCCTACGGAAGCCAACAGTACATAGACAGATAAAGCACATCGGCTATAGTTATTAACTAACATATGCAATTATTTAAGGCGCCAATTTATAATTGTAACAAATAGTATTTGAATCAAAACATTCAATCGGGTAAAACACGGGCGTTGCCCGGGTCATTCGGCTAGTTGTAAAATAATTTATAGATGGTCATTTCCCTGGGAGGAGGAAATTGATGATAAGACACCTCTCACATCAAAATGGACACAAAGTCTGTGTTTCATCTACAGACCATCTCTGCACTTTATCAGGTCAGAGAGAACACCAGCTTTAACAAATTTAGAATGCCAACCTATATACCATGGTTAAGAACTATGGCCCTTGTCAGCCCGGGATAACTTATAGAGTACATGTCACCCATGAGAGATTCATGAAATCCACACCTTAGACTGATGAGGACAATAGCTCAAAATCTAAAGGTGGACATTCCTCAACTTGGCTAATTCTGTTTCTCACCCGAGTCTATTGAACTATAGAGACAGTATCTCTCAATAAAGTGAGCAAACTGGGTGTAACCTGGAGCATACAGAAGTTACCTGGTAAAAGGAGAATAGATGAGGGAGAGATATTATCTCTTAATTTATACAACTTAGAGTAAAAGCTCTGTGTGGATTTAGTGACTATTGCCTCGAGAATTTCAGAAGTAAGTAAAAATATTTAGTAAAAAGTCTACACAACCAAATTCTCAGTAATTGAGGAAGTCTGTTAAAACAAAAATTGAGTCCCAATTATCACTAGCACCAATTAAAAAGTTTAAAAATAAGAAAAAAAATCACCTTCTTCAAGATATAAAAGAGGAAAACTATTCAAATATACATTCTTTAATAGAGGCTACTGATAATTGGGACTTTATTTTTGCATTTCCCCACTAAGTCTCTGTAAAAGCTAAAGGTATTATAAATTAAGAAAAAGGAATTAAATTCTTAGTGTCTCCTTCTTTCTTATCTCCACTCAATCATATTAGAGTATCAAGCTTGTAGAGCTTGTTGATGGTGTCTGCTAGGGATGAGTAGAGATCATCAATGTATGAGTCAATAGAGTCAATAATGTGTTTTGGGGTTTCAGGTTGAGAATTGTAATGATGAATTCTTAGTGTGTGACAACTAAGTTAAACAAAACCATTCCTATCTAGCAGAGAGAATGGTCAAGGCTAATCCTCCCTGATTGACACAAGAAACAAAGCAAGCAAGCATTTAAGCCATGCATGATACATGCTTGAGTGAAACAACAAAAGAATGTGTGTTTGAAATAAAATAGCAAAAACAAGAAAATCAAAAATTTAAAAAAATATTTATTTTTTAATAAAAATGACTTTTTTTTTTTAATAACAAAATTTTATTGGAGGGGAAAAGGGGATATGTGGGAGTTGGGAGTAAAAGGATAAGATATTGTTAACAATAGTTTGTACCTTGTAAAGTTTTCTTTTAAAAAAGAAATGCTGAAAATAGATAATAATAACAAAAAAAAATAGCCTTTTGGTGGAGAAAAAAAAAATCGTTTTAAAAATATATTTTTAAAATAAACTAAAAAAATATTTGTGTGTTGTAGTCAAATATTAACAAAAAATACACAGTAAAACCCCCCTCTATTATAGTCTTTGATATGACTGAGGTTTGGGACCTTAATGATGCAATAACTTTAATAAAGAAGACATTTTTCAATGAATAAAAAAAAAAGTGAGATTAGTGATCAATACTGTTTATAATATATAAGATGAAACTGTCATAAATATATGATGAGAGAGGGGTTTTACTGGAATACTCTATAACAAAAAAATTAAAATATTTGGCATTATATTCTATGAGATAAAAAAAAAAAAACTTTTGACTATACAAAAATTGAAAAAAAAAAAAAAAATTGACTGGATTATAGGGGTGTTTTAGTTTAATATAATACTCTATGACAAAAATAAAATAAAATTAAAAACATTTGGCTTTACTCTATGACAAAAAAAAAAACCTTTGACTATACAAAAACCAAAAAAATAAAGAGAAGAGGAATAACAAAAAGAGGGATGTAAAAGTCCCTACATTGGAACATTGCGGAACAAAAAGGACACAGACTCGCCATTGTGAGTTCTTCGAATGGCCTCTGCCAGGATGATGGAAATGTCAATCAACTGCAAGAACAACGAGGGTTAGGTGCCATGCAGGGTTTGGGGAGCAAGCAAAAAAAAAAAAAAAAACAACCCAAATTTTATCTTAAGCTAAATTAAAAAAAATAAACACTGGGTAAAACCAATTAATTTTATAGGTAGTAAACACATTAGCTAATAAAACTTACATTTTGTTAATTTAAAAGCAATAAAGTGTTAAAAAAACATTCATCTGACACACAGAGGATGTCATTAAATTATTGATCAATGTTTTTATTAAATTCTTTATCTATCCTTTTCTTCAATGTGCAAGACTTACACGAGGGACTCTCTATCCTGCATATTTGTGAAATGTTGGGAATTAACATTTTTATTGTATTAAATAATATCACTAAAATATATAACTCCGCCATTGCCGGTCCCAAGCCCAGATAAAAAAGGAGAAGGGGGAGCAGTAACAAGCTCACTAAAAAACCTAGGCTCAGCTGGCCCGGCTGATAGTAACCTGTAAGGTCTCCTGATCCAGCAATACAGGATGAGAAGCGTTTGTACTCCATGTTAGGAGCAGCTGCACATGTCAGAGGCGGCCATTTCTTTTGGAGCTAAGTCAGCCTGCCACTGAGTAGTGCTCCCAGTCTTAATGACAAAGGCAGATCAATTCTACTTCACCCAATCATGATGGTCGTCAATGAGACAAGAAAGAAGAAGACTAAAATATATGCCTTAATTAATTTATATGTATATGTCTATTTTATTTGCCATTGTTTAGTTATTCTTTGCTTCTCTTTTTTTTCCCATGTTGTAGATATACGTATGAAGCATAGTGGTTTGGTTTGAGAAAATTAAATTTCTCTATCGCATGTGCAACAGACTCTAGACAGCATCGAAATAGACAAAACAAGAAAGAGTGCAATTGTGGTTTGTGAAAATTCTTTTTGGCTACAATTGCTGCTCTATAAAGAGTGTAATATTAGTCCATTTTTACTGGCTAGGAGTTTTCATAAGGTAACAAGACCAAATACAAAGGAATATTCTCTGTACATGGCATTTCTGTCTTTAAAAAAAGGTAATAAATTACCGGATCATTGTGTATGGAATACTCATTTTAAATGGGTCTTGTTAAAAAGAAGTATATATATATAGCTTTTATTTAGGATAAGTAAGTTCTCCTAAATAGTTCTTACTTTTATACTCTTTTTCATTAGGTAAAATTTGATTTATAGGATAGAAACACAAGGTAATAAGACCAAATCTAAATAATAAATAGTGTGTATTTGGTCTTATTACTTTGTGTTTCTATACTCTTTTTCTTCTGCAGACTTTGTTGTCAATCCATGTATAAGACGATATACGTGATAAATAAAAGACAATTTGCTGAAGGAACAGCTTTTATTATTATATATATTAAAAGAAACTCAGCTAATTGTCTTTTTTTTTAATAATATTATAATGAAGAGATACAGTAGAACCTCCCTGTAAAGGAGTAAAGTTGCTGAGTCAAAGTGTCTTTTAGGGAGAGTTGCTATATAGTAAAAACGGTACTTTTGCAAATGAAAACTGTCCTGATAAGGCACAATTTTGTAGAGAGGTGTCCACTAGCGCGAGTGGACTCTGTATTAACAAGATGATATGTCTTTGTTATATATGATATTATGTGGTTGAAATAGCTTGTGTGTGGTAGGTAAAAAAAGAAGATAACTAAAAGACACACAGCATTTGTTAGACCTCTCCACCAAGACTATGTAAAGTTGATGGCCATATTTTTTACTCTTTTTCTTGGACTCTTAAACAAGTCTATGTAAGACAATAGGCTTTGATTGAAAGCTGTTGTTGCTGTATTTTATAGATGAAACAAGTATCGGGGGGTGGTGGGAAAACTTTGATAGGTTCGAGAGAAGGACGTCACATTATGTTTACAACTACATGACAACAGTGCTGTATTCCTACCTAGGATAAAACTTCTCTTATTTAAAACTACATTTCAGTTATCAAACTACTCTTTTTCTTTTCTGATCCTTGATACAAATTTCCCTTTTTTAAAAAATTTAATGCTATCTCTTGTTTATAAGTGTATATTTGGCAAAGACCCCGGATAACTAAGTCATTTTGAAAAAAAATTTTTTTTTTATCCCCAGATCCACACTTAGAGAAACATTTCCTTTAAAATTCCAAAGGTGTTGTAACAAGAGTAATCCAAATAGGTAGAGGAAGGTTAGCATTTGTAAGTGCAAAGTCGAAATGCTTTTTACATGTATAGACATGTGGGGCACGTACGATCACTTCTACCCACCATGATTATCATGACCTGTATCATGTGTACTAGGAATAAGACAAAAAAAAGATGGTTAGCATTCTATCTAATTTTGATTCAAGTTTTTTTTTAACATTGTAAGTATTTGCATTTGGACTGACGCTGAGCTAACAAATTGCCAGTTTAGATTAAACAAAGAAACTTGTGGCAAATATTATTATTTGATCTATTACACGATGTTACCAGCTACAAAGATGAAGGTGTCCAGGAATTAATTTACAGTACCTTATAAACCCATCAAATAAAGCAAAGAAGCAACTTCAGATTTTTTGTGAATGCTGCTGATCATAATAAATAGTAACTGATTTATTTTCTTCCAGCGTACTTACACAGTTTTGTGTAAAATACTCTGATTTATCAAGAAATGGTTTTTGGTCGTTATTCTGGGATTAAAAACAAATCAAGGTTTATTTCAAACATAAGGTCAAATCCAGAGTTTATTTATTTGGTATTGTTACCTCATGTTTCTAATTGATACTCCAAAAATTGATCGAAGAGATTGGGGGGAAGGAGACGACGGGGATACACAGATGATCTAAAACAAAGGACTGGACGACACACCTACGAAGAGATGAAGAGGATGGCGGAGGAAGTATGGAGAGACCATGTGGCCCACCCTCAGTAGAGGAAGGCATTGAAGGAAGAGGGTAAATTTTATAGATTTACTATCAATGTTTATATATCATTGATTTATTCTGAAAGATGGTGAGCACCATTAGAAGATGCATTTTAATAAATCTACCACCTTGATCCACTACATTATTATCACCCCACTTGGTCAAAATGTAGCTTGGAACCTGCAGCTCTAGAACACATTTTGGTTTGCATCAGATGCACTAAACAGGACTTTTGGGAGAGGCCACTGCTTAACATCAAACAGCTTGGGAAGCATGGACTCATGGAATTCGTGTAATCCTTGCACAAAGAGATAAGAAACAACAACAACAAATTATTATCACTCCTTCCCCAGTTGGACAAAACAATCATAGTAGAACCTCTTTATAGCAGCCTCTTTTGTAAGAGCAACTTAGAATTTCAAGGTCCCAATTGTGTTAATGATTGTTATGACAGCAACATACAATCTCTTGGTCCCAAGTGAAGTTTCTATAGTGAAGTTTGACTGCAATTTCACACTCTTTCAATAACCTCCCTCACATCCAGTTTCCATGGAAGACTAAACCTAGAGGCAAGTTACACACCACATCTTGTATGAGAACAAATGTTGACACACATTTTTTCTAATGATACAAACTTCCAACTGTCCTTTTGGCAAGGAATAATATTAAGAGGGCTTGGCTTATTACTGGCTTATCACCCTCCAAGTGATTTTTTTTTGCCACTACACCATATGCTCTAATAGGTATTGAGCTATTCTGCTTACATATCTGATACTGTATAGGATAAGTACCATATTTGTATATTATCAAGGGTACAAAATCGTGAGGCAAAGATTTTCTTGTAATTACAAGAAACTCTTTCACTCACAATTTAGTACTTTGGATAATATACTGCGCTCCAGGCCATTATCCAACTTACAATATTCTGCATCGTGCAATATTTCTGGTAAACAATTCACAAAATTGGTAAAACCAATGGGAGGGTTCACCACCGATATTTTCATTGCAGTAAGAACACCAGGAGGTTTGTAATATTCAAGAAAAGAAGCACATTAAAAAATTGTTTGATTTTTCAAATATATAGATGGCACACTAATGCCTTATCTCATAGTTTACTCTGCCGACCTGTCTTTTAGATAGAGTCAAGCTACATATGGAAGATGAAAGTTCTCTTATAGAGAAGGTTTTTTTTCCCAACTAAATAAATTTTAAAACAATTCTTAAGCAATAATTCCTATAAAATGTGAGGCAACAGTGTGATACATTTCTATAGCAGTATTTCTTCTATCCTAGAGAGAGGCAGGGTGAACCAACACTCTGTGTAAGAGATGGCTAAACTTACATGTTGGAATTCCTGCCATAAACTGACACTAAGATCAGTGGGTTCTATAACAATGGAGTTATAGAGTTTACTTATATAGTCCACTGTATATTACTTGGAGAACATTTGATCTCTTCTTTAGTCTTTCTATTTTAATATCTTGGCCCTTTGAAAATGGCACAAATCATAAAACTATATTGTATATAGGCTAGGGCAGAGAGATTTACAGAAATATCTTTGATTCAGTAGAACCTCTCTGTAAAGGAAACCTAGTTACAGAACCAAAGTGTCCTTTAGGGAGAGGTGTCTTTTTACCAGAGGTCAGCTAAAAATGGTAATTTTTGATGATGAAAACTATTATTTGTAGAGAAGTATACTCTAATTAGTGTCTTCTTTTGGAGTATGTTCTACTGTATTTTGTTGAGCAGGTATTTCTCAAGACTTCTCCGTAACTACACAGGCCTTTGCACTGTTGTAGTCAGCCTGAAATATCATTTTTGCATGCTCCAGGGTTACATCAAGTGAGAGATCAGTTTATGACCAATTAAAAAACCCTTGAGTTTATAAGATCTTGTCCTAGGTGAACCCTTCTTAGGAGGGGTTGAACTTGAGACCATAGGCAGCATGGTACCATGTGGCTACCTATCACACATACAGAACTAACTCTCTACCCTATCAAATATTTTACCTTGATTTTAGAACATTGAGCCATGTGGTCATCTTGAGGGATGGTGTTGGTGATGACTACAGCTTCAAACTTGGCAGCGTTGATCCTGGAGATGGCCTGACCGGAGAAGATGCCGTGGGTCAAGATGGCATACACCTTGCTGGCACCAGCTTTCGTCAGTCTGGGGAACAAACAGATTCAGTACATAGGAACGGATGGACCAGAGATGATAACTCACTTTTCAGCAGCAAAACAGATTGTTCCACAAGTATCGGCCATGTCATCTACCAAAATGGCCACTTTGTCCTTGACATCGCCCACCAGCACCATGGAATCTACTTCGTTGGCCCGCTTCCTCTCTTTGTGGATGAGGGCAAACTCAACGTTGAGTTGATCAGCAATGGAAGTAACCCTGTGACATCAGGTTGATATCAGAAATTATATTTCTCACAGTGTGGTATACCTATTCTATATACAGTTACGAGCGTCATTCTTCATCTCTTAATCCTTCATCTCTGTCACCGTTTGCTTTTTTTTTGGAATGGCGCCCTCCTATTGGTTGGCTACAATCACGCCACCTTTGCCCCCCCCCCACTCGCTTTTTCGTTTTTGTAACCATTGTGTTGGAGCGGGTCGCTCCTTAAATAAATGCATATATTAGTTAATAACCAAATGGAATCCTCTCTTTCTTTTTCCCAGTAAGAGACGCCTACGGAAGCCAACAGTACATAGACAGAAAGAACATAGGCTATAGTTATTAACTAATATAGGCATTTATATAAGGCGCCAATTTATAATTGTAACAAATAGTATTTGAATCAAAACATTCAATCGGGTAAAACACGGGCGTTGCCCGAGTCATTCGGCTAGTATATATATATATATATATAGAATTCTTAAATCTTTACAGAAATACCATCCCTATACAATCAACCTTAATTGATGCTCTCACTGAGTGGTGCTCTCCTAGTAGTGTCCCATAGAAAAATAAAATTTTGGCTTACATTAGATGCACTAAACAGGACCTTTGGGAGAGGTCGCTGCTTATCATCAAACAGCACAAGGAGCATGGACTCATGGAAATTGAGTAATCTTTGCACAAGGGGATAAGAAACAACAACAACAACAGTCCAAATGAATGTGTTGACTGTATTAGAAGTAGAACAAAGACAGTTATAATCTTCTCGGTATTATTTATGCGATAAAAGGGAATAAAAGAAGAAAAGTTTCTTTATTAGACAATTATAACGGTGCGAGCTTTCGGGCAAAATACCCTTCTACAGGCGTGGTAGACGTGACACTATAACGTAGGTAATGTGGCTAGAAAGAGAGTATATACACATGATTATTTACATATTAGCGGAATGTGCTATGCAAATGGGGATTTTTCATTTGTTATGAATATTGTAATTAAAGAGATAGTAGGCAAATAGGGCATTTGTATATTTGGAGTTTGAGTCTATAGAGGAATATGTTAACGTAAATTATAGGATATGCGATATTTCGAAGAATTTTAGGAAATGTTGATATCGGGCTATCGTGTTATGGTTATTACTGCAAGGCCAGGAGAGCACGATAGGCATCAGGAAGATCTATTTTACGGTTGATGCTGTTATGTCTGTGGGATTCTATGGATTCGAGAACTAATCGCTGGTGCTGGTTATGAATGCGTCTGTAATGTATGGTGGGGTGGTTGGTGTTGAATGTATGGCCAGTATTGAGTGTGTGCTGGTAAAGGAGGGACCTGGTGTCTTGGTTGGAGATGTTTCTAGAATGCTCAGACATTCTGATGGCGACGGATCTACCTGTCTCGCCAACGTATGTGGCAGAGCATTGCTCACACGAGACAGAGTAGACCGCGCCAACAGAATGGAGGGGATCAGGGGGGGCATGCGATTTAGTATATGGGTGACGGAGGGATGTAAGCAGGTTGGAGGAGTTTTTATATAAGGTGCGGATACCGTATGCTTTAAGGCTTCTGGCTATGTCGGCTGAGGAGGGGGAGTAGGGAAGGAAACATAATGATCTGTAAATTTTAGGTTGGTTGGAGGGGCCAGGTGTATATGAATGTCTATTGATGAATTCAAGCGGAAACGATGCTATGGAGAGGTGCGATATGATGAGATTTTTCTCAATTTCTTTAAATATATCGAGCGAACAGTGGGTATAGATTCTTTTAGTGAGAGCTTTTACTATGTTGATTTTGTGGGAAATGGGGCAGTGTGAATTGAAATGGGTATAACTGGGGGGACACTGTTTTTTGTAGTAGACTGTGGTGTGGAATGAGGATGCGGTACGTATTATTAGGATGTCTAGGAATGGGATGACCTGGTTTGATTCTATTTCCAAAGTAAAGGAGATGTTGGGGTTAAAACTATTGAGGGCTGCAAGTATGGTGCTGTCCTGGCCGTGTCTGCATAAGCAAAAGACGTCATCAATATAACGGCGCCATATTTGTATATCTATAGGGAGGGTACGGGTGATCCAGTTGTCTATTTCGGACATAGCGACTTCTGCGACAATAGAGGAAAGAGGGCTACCCATTGGCGAACCCTTAATTTGTCTGTAATGATTTTCTAGGAATGTGAAACAGTTCATGTTCAAGCAGAGCTTGGTAAGTTGTATTATGGATGAAGCTGTATGGGGATCTACACTATGTGAGTCAAGGAACCGCTCCAGACTATCTATGATGAGATTGTGGGGAAGACTGAGGTAGAGGGAGGTTACATCGAAGGAACACATTATAAAATGTGGGGCGGGTTTTAAGGCAGTTAACTCACTGATAAAGTGGGGGGTGCTACGTATGGAGTATATATTCCTGTGGTTGTGTAACAGAGGGGAAAGGTAGTTAGAGAGGAATTTGGCCAATGGATAAGCTGGTGAAAGATGGTAGGCGATAATCGGACGGAGTGGTACGTCCGGTTTATGGATTTTTGGCAGGCCGTAGATGTATGCTCTATTGGAAAGGTTGGAAATAAATATCTTGTAATCATCGGGGGTAATGTGCTTAGATTTTTTCAACTGTAGTAGGGAGGTTCTGAAAACTTTAACTAGAGAGAGGCTAACCTTGTCTGAGATAGGGGAGAAGGTGGTATCATCTCCGAGTAGATCGTGCATCTTGGCTCGGTAATCCTCTTGGTTCATGATGACGGTATTTGAGCCCTTGTCGGATCGGGTGATGACTATGGATTTACTCTGCTTAAGTCTTTGGAGTGTTCTTAGGTCTGCACGGTAGTTGGGAGGAGGGGTATAAGGTTTAGATAGAGTCTTGGCAACCAATGTTCTCACGGAATGTTTGTCTTGCAGGCTGTACTGTTTGATGGTAGATTCGACGGAGCTAATGACCTCAGGGATATTGGGCTTGGAGGGGATGCGGAACTTGAGGCCCTTCTCTAATAGTGATATTTCTGAGGGAGATAGGGTACGGTGTGACAAGTTGACTACATTTGACGACTGCTGCTTCTGATTGTAGGAGGCAAGGAGAGGGTATGAAAATTTCTTTTGCCAGAAGAGTAGTTTCCTCTGGTGCCTGAGTGATATGTTCTTTTCTTGCGCCCTGATATCATTTGTGATACCGATAATATGATTTGCAAGTTCTGCAGGAGGGACCTTTTGAGCTATTAGGAAAAGTAGCCCTTTGATTGATTTGGTCAGAAACCTTATGTTCGAAAAACAGCCCTTGATTCTGGCGTTGAGCAATTGTTGTTGGGTTTTCCTAATGAGGATCCTGGAGAAAGGGTTATCAACGGGGTCCTTGAGCCTAAGAGAGGGAGGGATGAATCCAGCATTCTTGCAGTGACGGTTGAATTGGAGATGGCTTCGCCATCGGGAAAGCTGTAGTGATTTTTTGCGAGTTAGCCATAAGTACCTATTAATTTCATTCATAGAGAGATTCATTAGCGAATAAAGACAGTTATAATCTTCTCGGTATTATTTATGCGATAAAAGGGAATAAAAGAAGAAAAGTTTCTTTATTAGACAATTATAACGGTGCGAGCTTTCGGGCAAAATACCCTTCTACAGGCGTGGTAGACGTGACACTATAACGTAGGTAATGTGGCTAGAAAGAGAGTATATACACATGATTATTTACATATTAGCGGAATGTGCTATGCAAATGGGGATTTTTCATTTGTTATGAATATTGTAATTAAAGAGATAGTAGGCAAATAGGGCATTTGTATATTTGGAGTTTGAGTCTATAGAGGAATATGTTAACGTAAATTATAGGATATGCGATATTTCGAAGAATTTTAGGAAATGTTGATATCGGGCTATCGTGTTATGGTTATTACTGCAAGGCCAGGAGAGCACGATAGGCATCAGGAAGATCTATTTTACGGTTGATGCTGTTATGTCTGTGGGATTCTATGGATTCGAGAACTAATCGCTGGTGCTGGTTATGAATGCGTCTGTAATGTATGGTGGGGTGGTTGGTGTTGAATGTATGGCCAGTATTGAGTGTGTGCTGGTAAAGGAGGGACCTGGTGTCTTGGTTGGAGATGTTTCTAGAATGCTCAGACATTCTGATGGCGACGGATCTACCTGTCTCGCCAACGTATGTGGCAGAGCATTGCTCACACGAGACAGAGTAGACCGCGCCAACAGAATGGAGGGGATCAGGGGGGGCATGCGATTTAGTATATGGGTGACGGAGGGATGTAAGCAGGTTGGAGGAGTTTTTATATAAGGTGCGGATACCGTATGCTTTAAGGCTTCTGGCTATGTCGGCTGAGGAGGGGGAGTAGGGAAGGAAACATAATGATCTGTAAATTTTAGGTTGGTTGGAGGGGCCAGGTGTATATGAATGTCTATTGATGAATTCAAGCGGAAACGATGCTATGGAGAGGTGCGATATGATGAGATTTTTCTCAATTTCTTTAAATATATCGAGCGAACAGTGGGTATAGATTCTTTTAGTGAGAGCTTTTACTATGTTGATTTTGTGGGAAATGGGGCAGTGTGAATTGAAATGGGTATAACTGGGGGGACACTGTTTTTTGTAGTAGACTGTGGTGTGGAATGAGGATGCGGTACGTATTATTAGGATGTCTAGGAATGGGATGACCTGGTTTGATTCTATTTCCAAAGTAAAGGAGATGTTGGGGTTAAAACTATTGAGGGCTGCAAGTATGGTGCTGTCCTGGCCGTGTCTGCATAAGCAAAAGACGTCATCAATATAACGGCGCCATATTTGTATATCTATAGGGAGGGTACGGGTGATCCAGTTGTCTATTTCGGACATAGCGACTTCTGCGACAATAGAGGAAAGAGGGCTACCCATTGGCGAACCCTTAATTTGTCTGTAATGATTTTCTAGGAATGTGAAACAGTTCATGTTCAAGCAGAGCTTGGTAAGTTGTATTATGGATGAAGCTGTATGGGGATCTACACTATGTGAGTCAAGGAACCGCTCCAGACTATCTATGATGAGATTGTGGGGAAGACTGAGGTAGAGGGAGGTTACATCGAAGGAACACATTATAAAATGTGGGGCGGGTTTTAAGGCAGTTAACTCACTGATAAAGTGGGGGGTGCTACGTATGGAGTATATATTCCTGTGGTTGTGTAACAGAGGGGAAAGGTAGTTAGAGAGGAATTTGGCCAATGGATAAGCTGGTGAAAGATGGTAGGCGATAATCGGACGGAGTGGTACGTCCGGTTTATGGATTTTTGGCAGGCCGTAGATGTATGCTCTATTGGAAAGGTTGGAAATAAATATCTTGTAATCATCGGGGGTAATGTGCTTAGATTTTTTCAACTGTAGTAGGGAGGTTCTGAAAACTTTAACTAGAGAGAGGCTAACCTTGTCTGAGATAGGGGAGAAGGTGGTATCATCTCCGAGTAGATCGTGCATCTTGGCTCGGTAATCCTCTTGGTTCATGATGACGGTATTTGAGCCCTTGTCGGATCGGGTGATGACTATGGATTTACTCTGCTTAAGTCTTTGGAGTGTTCTTAGGTCTGCACGGTAGTTGGGAGGAGGGGTATAAGGTTTAGATAGAGTCTTGGCAACCAATGTTCTCACGGAATGTTTGTCTTGCAGGCTGTACTGTTTGATGGTAGATTCGACGGAGCTAATGACCTCAGGGATATTGGGCTTATAAAAACAAACTTTCCATTTTGTGAAGCCTGATATACTCATGAACAAAACTTAAGCAAGTTGTACCTTTTAGCATGTATATCGGGATTCATAACTCTGAAAGATATTTGATACATAGTGACCTTTAGTGAAGACACGAGATAACCAAGTGTGAACAAAATTGCTCTGTCTTCTTCAAAAACAGATGACAAGTAACATCAAAGACTTTCCCGTTCCTTAGGTTTTATCCATGAGTGTGTAAGGAGTCTCCTATGAATGACGACTGTCTCTGTAAAAAAACATGTGGCCAAAAAACACAAGGTAATAAGACCAAATATAAATAAATAAATAGTGTGTGACGCTTATGTAACAGCATTGTTACCAAAATGCCACAAACATTTCAATAATTTGATCTTGTTATCTTTTGCTTCCAGTATACACTCATGGGCAAAACTTTAGGAAGTTTCATATTTTGATGTCACTGGTCATCTATTTTTTTGAAGGAGACAGAGGGAATTGTTCACACTTGGTTATCTCATGTGTTTTCAATAAAGGTCACTGTAATATATTTCAGAGTTATTGTCTGAATCCCGATATACATACTAAAAGTACAAATTCCTTAAGTTTTGTCCATGAGTGTATAATCCAAATTTTATACTTTATCAAGGATGAGAGAGAAAGTAAATTAGTCCAGAATGGTCAGAGAATGGAATGACATCACAGAGTGGGGTTGTCAAGAAAGAAAGTAGGAAGGAAAGTAGGACCTCTTAGCTCCTCCAGCATCAGGAGAGACAATGACACAGTTGTGCCAATCCTCAATGTTCTCCCGGATCCACTTGAGGACGGCAGGCTCTGCGAACAGGTTGTCCACAGGGATGTCGAAGAAACCCTGAAGACAAAAGTGTGAGCTCCAGAATGGTGGTATGTACAATATGCAAATATGCACAAACATATAGAGAAAATACATTTATATACAAGTGATCAGTCTTAACATTGTACGGTAGAAACAACCTTGTTACACTCCATTCTCATTGAATAGGACTAGTTAATACTTGAGCAAAATTTGTCCCAATTATCAGCAGTTTCAATATCTGTAGTACCAAATATCAGCAGTGCACACAAATAAAGAAAACAGGTTAATCTTACATTTACAAAATCCCTGTTCAACAACTTTCAATCTGGTGAGGTCGAGGGTATGGTTGATCCAGCAGTATATACCACCGCCATGTCACCAACCCACATAATGAATATTTAATCTATGAAGAAATATTCAGTAATTATGCTAAATCAAGGCACATCATAAAAACTAATTAATAAATAAAAATACCTTTTATAAAATGCACTAAAAAGGAAAAAGTAAAAGCGGAGGGGGACAATCATCGGGAATTTCAAACTCAATTTTACTTAATATGTACCAACTGATTAGCAGGTTTTTATGATATGGCATAATTTTGATTATTTAAAATATACAAGTATCAGAGTAATCAACAATTCTGTCACCGTTTGCTTTTGGTTCAGTGGTAGAATGCTCGCCTGCCACGCGGGCGGCCCTGGGTTCGATTCCCGGCCGATGCATTTTTTTTTTTTTTACAATTTTTAAAACTCATTTATATTATTAAAATATATGTGCTTTTCATGTCTATGTACAGATTTATGGTCTATGTACACAAGTATACAAGAATGTATACAAGTTATTTGTAAATTGCGTGGCAAATTTGCCCTTTCGCTTGCAAGCAGCGCCTCTAGCGGTGAAGATGGGAGGTAATATCAGCTGACCTAATGGACATGTAAAACGTGTTTTAACAGGACATAGAGAAAAATCTGGAAAAAATATTTTTCGGGTTTTTAGTCAAGAAAAATAAATTGACAGGTTCTGGGAAAAAAGTAGTTGTTTTTTATTCAGAAAATGATGATGACAATATTGCTGTATCATATTTGATTATCAGATACAAAATTATATCCGGAAAAATTCCAAAAAGTAGAGACCACGGGTGAAGCCAGTTCATTTTTAGTATGCAGGAACAAAATTCTAACAGAAAAACATTCATTCGAGCAGAAGACACAAAGCCAGATCATCTCTTTATAAAAATATCGCTTCTCAGACACAAAGTTTGGAGCGGGACGTTTCACAAGAATGACATCCATGGCGCCAATTTATAATTGTAACGAATAGTATTTGAATAAAAGCATTTAATCGGGTAAAACCCGGGCGTTGCCCAGGTTATTCGGCTAGTAGATTATAAACACAAGGTAATAAAACCAAATAAAAAAAAAAAATAGTGTGACTTTTCGGTAATAGTGTTGTTACAATCTTCAGACAAAAGTACTGAATCTTCATCAAAACTATTCAGCACTTTTGTCTGAAGATGGTAGCAATACTGTTATTAAAACGTCACATACTATTTTTTAATTTGGATTTGGTCTTATTACCTTGTGTTTATCAGGTTTTTATGTGTACTAAATTTGTTACATCTTCACCTAATCTATCGAGCAGTTTTATTTAAAGGGGCACGGTGGTATATGTCTTCAATTTTAAACCACCAGGACCCTGGATTGAATTCTCTATCGAGTAATTTTTCTATTTTCACTAATTAAAGTGCTTCAATGATTCCCAGTTTGCACCAGCTCAACCCCACAATGAGGGAAAGTAAGCAATCGAGGCTCTAGCACCTTATAATTGCAAAGTAAAACTTCCAATATGCATATACAGTAAAACCCCTCTATAGTGAACCCCATTGGGACGGGACTTTTGGTTCACTATAGCCACGTGACTATAGCCACGGTTTGGGTATTTAAATTTTTTTTGAGGATATAATTAAAGGGCATGCGCAAAAAAAAAGGCTACCTCTTAATATTGGCTGCTTTTTCCCCCTAAATTAACCTATTTCTATATATTAAAGCTGTATATTAAAATAAAAACAAAATCATGTGAAAATATTGCCTTTTTGATCAGTTCCTCTGATAATTTAATTAGTATAAATGCAACCTGCCCCCCATATGTCAAAAAAATCCAAGAAAAGTATACCTTATTTATAAAAATTAAATAAAAACTTTATTAATAATATTTTAAAAGGTATAAAAATATATTTTAAATAAATATTATTATATTACAATATAGGATACAAAGGCTTACTTGAAGAAGTCTGTTATTTTTTTCTGCTTTAACATATTCCTCAAAAATTTGGTTTCATATCTAGCAAAGAAATCTTCATTTTTTAAAATGAAGCCTAGCTTGTACTAACCACGTATACAAGGCTTCTTCTAAAAGTGTATAATGACACTGACGATAGCGGCAATAGTTGGGATTGATTCATCTTTGTAGCATTTTTTTTTTATAGTCTTCTTTTTTGCCATATCGTAGAAATGCTACTTTTGCTCATTTTCATTTTCTTCCGAAGTTCCGCTTGCGATGTACCACTCTCAATAGCTTTTATGATGGTTAATTTCTTTTCAAGTGATATCTTGGTACGAGCGACTTTTTCTTTGGCACTTCCATTATCTTTTAAAACTGGTTTTAATAATTTAATCATGTTTTAAGGAATTTTCCTAATGTAGAGTTAAGAAATTTAGTTTTCAATAAGGCATGAAAAATTTATAAAAGTGCGCAGTATAAAAATAGAACGTAAATAAAAACACACAATGTCGCTAAATTCTTTGTTTTGAATTGCGATCTGTGAGCTAGAGCTCACACAAAATTTTAATTAGTTTTGAAAATTATAATTTTGGAATTTTAGAATTAAAATTAAAAGTTCATTATAAGCATGGTATTTTTGATAGAATTTAATATTTTGGGACCAAAATTGGGTTCGTTATAGCGATAGTTCGCTAGTTTGAAAAGTGAAAAGTTCGTTATAGCGATGGTAATTTTAATGGAATGGAATTGGGATTTTCGATGGGTTCGTTATAAGGGAAGGTTCGTTATATTCATGGTTCGTCTTAGCGGGGTTTTACTGTATGATGTATTTACATACAGCAGTCACTAATGTCTCTCCATTCTGATAATTATCAGGGCCATGTGTACTTGGGATAAGGAAAACACACAAAGAAGCCGAACAGCTGTCAGTCTGGTTAAGAGAAGTAGCATACAACAGGGGGGTCAGTGGAAGGATTGTCTAAATCGTTGATTTTCGACCGCTATGACCCAGGTTCGATTCTTGCATTGGGCACTTTTTTTCTGATTAAAAAAAAAATGCTCCAATGGCCCCCGATTCTTGCAAAAGTCCAACCTCACGAGCGAGTGCAAGTAACCAAACGGTGCTCTGGCATATTTGTAAATGCAAAGTCGAACTGTGTTTCAATGTGTAGACATGTGGTACACTTACAGTAAAAGCAGTCGCCTATTTCTACCCACCATGATTATCATGGCCTGTACCACGTGTACTAGGGATAAGCAAAAAAAATAATAATAATACAACAACAATTTTGTATACAAAAGTAAAAATACATCAATGGCATCACCAAAATACTTTCCTCTACTTAAAATATCAGACCCTCCAATACTTCTGCCCGACATACTTTCCTACTGTGGTCCATTTTTAGCATCCAGTTGGGGGGGGGAGAGAGTTCTTACAATACTCTTTGTTGGCAGTTGTGTGATCTTCCTTCACTGGATTACATGCCACTGTGTTCTTACACTTGGTTCTCTTGTATAATAATAATTGTAATTCACAGCACCAATTTAGACCCAATGTAGGGACCTATATTTGAATCTATGGATCATTATGGGGATGCCCTTGCTCCTCGACTGTACATAATTGTTCAGTTTCCCTTTTACTGGATCTCTCAACTTTTGTGTGTGTGCTTTGCTTTTTATGGAAATGGCAATAATGATAATGGTCCTTGATTCTTGCAAATGTCCAACTTCACAAATAAGTGCAAGAGCCAAAGAGTATCTGTCACAATTGTAAGGGCAAAATTTAAACTGCACTTTCTACAAGTGTAGACATTTGGTGCACTTGAAATAAAAGCAGTTGTTAATTGCCCACCATGATTATCATGGCCTTTACCACATGTACTAAGGATAATAGAAAAAAAGGACATTTTATTAGTGTTTTTTAGGTTTTAAAAATACTTGAATGGAGAGAAGAATTAAAAAAAGGTTTATTATTGTGGGGGGTTGAGATATTCTTAAATTGTCATGTTGCATGTGTGATGGTAAATTTTCTAGTGTTTATACACAAGTGGAAAGCTGTTTGGCTTTGCTGTTACAATACCCTATAGTCATGTTAGACTGCTGTTACAATACCCTAGAGTCATGTTAGACTGCTGTTACAATACCCTATAGTTCTGTTAGACTGCTGTTACAATACCCTATAGTCATGTTAGACTGCTGTTACAATACCCTATAGTCATGTTAGACTGCTGTTACAATACCCTATAGTCATGTTAGACTGCTGTTACAATACCCTATAGTCATGTTAGACTGCTGTTACAATACCCTATAGTTCTGTTAGACTGCTGTTACAATACCCTATAGTCATGTTAGACTGCTGTTACAATACCCTATAGTTCTGTTAGACTGCTGTTACAATACCCTATAGTCATGTTAGACTGCTGTTACAATACCCTATAGTTCTGTTAGACTGCTGTTACAATACCCTATAGTCATGTTAGACTGCTGTTACAATACCCTATAGTCATGTTAGACTGCTGTTACAATACCCTATAGTCATGTTAGACTGCTGTTACAATACCCTATAGTTCTGTTAGACTGCTGTTACAATACCCTATAGTCATGTTAGACTGCTGTTACAATACCCTATAGTCATGTTAGACTGCTGTTACAATACCCTATAGTTCTGTTAGACTGCTGTTACAATACCCTATAGTCATGTTAGACTGCTGTTACAATACCCTATAGTAATGTTAGACTGCTGTTACAATACCCTATAGTTCTGTTAGACTGCTGTTACAATACCCTATAGTCATGTTAGACTGCTGTTACAATACCCTATAGTTCTGTTAGACTGCTGTTACAATACCCTATAGTTCTGTTAGACTGCTGTTACAATACCCTATAGTTCTGTTAGACTGCTGTTACAATACCCTATAGTTCTGTTAGACTGCTGTTACAATACCCTATAGTTCTGTTAGACTGCTGTTACAATACCCTATAGTCATGTTAGACTGCTGTTACAGTAGGAGGACTTAAATAAGACTGGTGCCACATCACATTGTGTAACTCCGTCTTTGCCGGTCCCAAACCCGAATGAAAAAGGAGGAGGGGGAGCAATAACAATCTCATTAAAATAAAAATCCGGACTCAGCTGGCCCGGATGATAATACCCAGTAAGGGCTCCTGATCTACATACAGGATGAACAGTGTCTGTACTCCATGTTAGGAGTGGCTGGACATGGTGTCTGTTCCTCATGTCAGAGGCGGCCATTTCATATTGGAGCTAAGTTGGCCTGCTACTGAGTTGTGTTCCCAGTCTTAATGACAGAGATAGATGCATTCCACTTCACCCAGTCATGATGGTTGGCACATTCTAAAGGCTTGATTCCATAATATGATTGAGTGGAGATAAGAAAGAAGAAGAGAACGTTATCATGTGTCACAGCCATCATGTTGGTGAAGGTCATTTCACCCCATTCTGCATACTCCAGTCTGAGGATGATTGCAATGCCATTACTGACACCTTGCATAGAGAAAATATATTTGGTCTCGCTGACTTGAGATACTTATATCAAAATGGTAACTATGTACCATCAGGCTGTAACAACAAGGGCTGACTACCTGGATCTGGGAGGCATGGAGATCCATGGTGATGATGTGGTCCGCCCCAGACACAGACAGCATGTTGGCCACCAGCTTGGCTGAGATGGGAGCCCGGCTCTGGAACACCAGTTGGAACCTCATCACAATATTATACTTGTTCACTACATGGACTTTAATTCTAAACTTATAATCCCTTGTGCTATATTATATGGCAGAAAATCATTCAGGTAATGTTTATTTTAAAATATATAAGAAACATATCCCTGGATGATTTTCTGCCGGATAATAAAAGCAACATGTGGTCATACCCAGGTAACTTGAGCTTGCTGGGAGGGCCTCACCTTGTCTTTCTTATCCTGGCGGGAGTAAGGGAAGCAGGGGATGACCGCAGTGACCCTCTGGGCTGAGGCTCCCTTGCAGGCATTGATCATGATGAGCATCTCCATGAGGTTGTCGTTGATCTCCCCGCATCCACTCTGGATGATGTAGACATCTTCCCCGCGGACTGACTCTCCAATCTCCACCCTGCCACAGCCCAACTATCCATCTCACCTTAGCTAACATCACTTTAGCTTTAACATCAACTTGGGTCAAATAATTCTTTCCATCACTCCCAGCTTGTACAACATTTAATGTCTTAACCAAATTGAAAAAAAAAAAAAGAAGGTATAAATTGGTAAAACAATCCTCTTCCCCCCAAAAAAAGGAGACAAAATTCCGCAATCCTAGAAGTAAAAACTTTGTCTTGTATCTAGATGATGTTGTCACTCCTGTGACAAAATCCAAATTGTACATTGTGTGAGGCAGCCAAACTAAATACAAATGTTTTACAGTAGCATCCTTGCAGCCATCGTCAGGCTCTCTCTGCTACTGCCTGAGTTTGGGAAAAAAATACTACTAAAATACTACACAATTGAGTTTCCCTTTATAATATATATGTATGAAAATAAGAAGAAAAAATAGAAAGAAAGTCAGGTGTTGATATTAAAATGTGTGCCAATAGATGGCGCTCTGCCATCTAAAATGCTCATAGGAGTTGCCAGGATATGATTTTAAAAAAATATAAATATACAGTATAACCTCGTTAATTCGACACTCTACCTTAATTCAATTATATTCTGATGTCCCGACCTCCGGCCTATCAAATAACAAACCGTAATTCGACAGTATCGATAATATGATAGTTCGACCATTTTAAAATTCGAATTTCGACAGTTGAATGTTTTTTTTTTTTTACATACAACTTTACCGCTAAAATGGTATTACGGCGGTGTCGACGATCGGCATCGGCGGGCGCCGATAGAATCGCGCCGCACACTTTTGGTTTCTGTTAGTTTAAGTTTCACTTTGCAGTCCCGTTGCGCAATGTTGCGAGTGTTATTGTTTTGTTTATTTTTTTTACGCGGGAATTTAGGCTTCGTGCGCTAATTAATATTATTTCCTTTTTAATTTTCAGCATTGAAATATTTTAGTTATTTTAAAATTTACAAATAATTTCCTTTTAAATAAATAAATATTCATAAAATATGTAGCCACAATGATTATGATAACATTTTATTTCAATATTCCATTTCTGTGTTATTATAAAAGATTTAAACACAAAATCAATAATACCTGCAGCAGCAGTGGATGTCTTTAATACAATAAAAACACTTTGTTATTTAAAATTTTTTAAAATAGACCAACTGGAATACATCCTGAATAGGATTTCTGTGCAAAAACAGACATCTATAAAGGAATTTTTAAAAAGATCTTCATGATTATTTTAAAATTTTATTTTCCTTATTTATTTCCTTTCAACTATTATATTCTTCAATTAGAATAAAATATTATTTGTAATTATTTATGTTTCGAAAATATGCATTATCGCCATTTTGTTCCTGATACTAAAAGTTAATCATGAAAATAAAAGAATAAATACAAAAAGCACACACACAATGGTTTAAATTAATATCATTAATTTATATAAATATTACAAAGCTATTTTAAAATGATATTATTTTAGTGAGTTAGATGATTAGCTAATCATCTGAATAACTTTAATTCAACACTTCCTTTAATTCAACCGAAAGCTCCGATCCCTTGGGGTGTTGAATTAAAGAGGTTCGACTGTATATTACATTGATAAATTTGATATAGAGAATTGAATTTGCTAAGGTCTTCAAGTATTGGAATTCATGATTGGGATTGCTGTCGTGGTAAAACAACAAAATCTTTAGATCAATATTGCTTTAATTTAGCTTATTAAAAATATTTAAAACATCACTTGAGAAAAATACTGACTGACTTAAGGCGTAAGAATAAAAAAAAATGAAAGGCTTATTTACATAATTTACAAACGGTTTGAGCCGGCCAACAGGAAACAACAACAAATGGTTATATAAAGGGAAAGCACGGCATCTGTTGGTATAATTAACAGAATATTTGAATCTATGAAATATAATTTAAAATAAAATAATATTTTTATACAACATATATATATACTCAAACATTAGCTCATTCTATGAATGGGTCTGAAACAACAGCCAGTTCTAGCCTTATTAAAGTTTTACCTATATGTATGTTGGATTTGATTAGGAAGAAGCTGGCAACACGGAATCAAGAAGGGCAGAAGACGTGTTTACGATGACAACCGAAGAATAAGACTTTTTACTTTCTCTTTCTTTTCAATTTTATTTTTAAATTGTAAACTTTAAAATAAATCTCCATTTATATCTACTCCATTTCCTACATAGTGTTGGGCAAAATGTAATCATGATAACATTTTCTATAATTACTATAATTAAAAGTAAATATAATTACAGCAAAGGCAATCATGGTTACTTATAATTACAAAAAAATTAATTAAGGTTACATTTTTATTCATTTCAAATGTTGTATTCTCCATTAAATCTCTCCCATATCAATTTGAGGATTCTTCTAGCATGCCAGAGGTTTGAAAAAGTTAATTTTACAATTGAGTCATATAGGTGCTGAGGCTGTTATAATACCCTGGTTTCCAATCTAGATATAATGGTTTCAGGGTCTATCACCAGGGAAGTGTAAACCTAGAGATAAAAACCTTGAAACCAGCTCACACAGAGTTTTATAAAGATACACTAGTGGTACACCCAGAAGGAACCGGTGAGATATAATGAAACTTGGCACTCCAAGTTACATAGATCATAGATTCAAAAAATGAAAATAATTTTAATTTAGCATTTTTATTTTTGTTTTGCCTCCAAAATATTTTTTTACCCTCACACCAAAAGAAGTTAATTTGAGCCAACTTCCAAGTCTTTTCAGGAACTTCTTCTGGTTGTAACATTTACTATTACCACTAATATATGAACTCTGCTTCTGCTGGTCCCAAGCCCAGAAAAATCATGAGGGGGAGCAGTAACAACCTTGTTAAAAAACCTGGGCTCAGATGGCCTGGCTGATAGTACCCTGTAAGGACTCCTAATCCAGGGATATAGGATGAGAAGTGTCTGTACTCCATGTTAGGAGTGGCTGCACATGGCATCTGTTGCTCGTGTCAGAGGTGGTCATTTCATATTGGAGATAAGTCGGCCTGCTACTGAGGGGTACTCCCAGTCGTAATGACAAAAGCAGACATTTTGTATTTCCCCCAATGTTACACAGGCTTGATACCCTATTATGTGTGTGATTGAGTGGAGATAAGAAAAAAGAAGAAGACTAGTATGTACAGTATAACTACCTCCCTGTAAAGGACACCTAATTGCAGAGCCAAAGTGTCCTTTAGGGAGAGGTGTCCTCTTACTGGAGAGTTTGTAAATTGTAAAAATAGCAATTTTGCAAATGAAAACCGTCATTTGCGGAGAGGTGTCCGTTAGCCTGGTGTCCACTAAAGGGAGGTTCTACTGTATATATGCAAATAGAACATGGAGAAACACAAGGTAATAAGACCAAATCCAAATAACAACACTGTTACCAAAACGTCACACACTATTTATTTATTTGGATTTGGTCTTATTACCTTATTTTTATAAACTATAAGCCAAATTGTGCCTTGTCATAACATGGAGATTATCTCCTTAGTCAATAAATAGTGCTATTTATGTAAGCTGCTTCTACCTTGTATCTTGGTTCCAATACCCCCCCACCCACATCTACTTAAAAAAAAAAGTTTACTGTTTTATTATGTTTATACACACCAATAAATAAATGATTTTATACTTCTACAAAATTCCAGAATATGGTTATTATACATAAAGAGGGAAACAATTTTATACCACAAGATCAAATCCAAAAAAAAGGTGTACAGTTATAAGAATTCATGAGATTTGTCTAACTATATTGTTGCAGCTTTCCTTTCTTTAAGTAATACAAATCAGTATTACCACTGGCAACTACAGAATAGCTAGAATTATGTGTCACAAGGTGACAAAATCCAATAAACTCTACTTAATATTCCTGTAAGAGCAATGTTACCTCAATGTCCCATATAATTTGTTTATTTGGTCTTGTGCTTCTTCTTATTTAGGATTTAAATTCTGTACTGTGTACATCAAATTGTCGTTAAAACTGGAAAAAATAAAAGTAAAAAAGGAGACAAGGATGTTAGGGGAGTCGGTAGCCGGTGGTATAAACCGTCAGTTTCCGACAGCCATGAACCAGGATTGAATCCCACATTGTATATTTTTCTGTTAGAACCTGTTCATATTTTCCATTGTAAATAACAACTCCGCCATTGCCGGTCCCAAGCCCGGATGCAAAAGGAGGAGGGGGAGCAGTAACAAGCTCGTTAAAAAACCAGGGTTCAGTTGGCCTGACTGATAGTACCCTGTAAGGGCTCCTATCCTTGGGTTACAGGATAATCAGCAGCGTCTGTTCTCCATGTTAGGAGCGACTGCACAGGGCATCTGTTCCTCATGTTAGAGGCGGCCATTTAATATTAGGTCAAAGTCCAAGTTACACCTCTCTGTAGGTGACCTCGGGGAAATGCTGGATAAAACCAACACTTTAACGTAACTGGCATATAACCTATAGGGAGTCGTGCAGACTAAAGGATAAGAAAAAAAAAATTGTAAATAACATAAGCTAGATTTATGAGCGGTACCTAGTATAGTTATTTTGGAATAGGATGTTAGATGGAGTGTCACACAGCCCTCTATCAACACTGTGAGTTAGGATGTTAGATGGAGTGTCACACAGCCCTCTATCAACACTGTGAGTTAGGATGTTAGATGGAGTGTCACACAGCCCTCTATCAACACTGTGAGTTAGGATGTTAGATGGAGTGTCACACAGCCCTCTATCAACACTGTGAGTTAGGATGTTAGATGGAGTGTCACACAGCCCTCTATCAACACTGTGAGTTAGGATGTTAGATGGAGTGTCACACAGCCCTCTATCAACACTGTGAGTTAGGATGTTAGATGGAGTGTCACACAGCCCTCTATCAACACTGTGAGTTAGGATGTTAGATGGAGTGTCACACAGCCCTCTATCAACACTGTGAGTTAGGATGTTAGATGGAGTGTCACACAGCCCTCTATCAACACTGTGAGTTAGGATGTTAGATGGAGTGTCACACAGCCCTCTATCAACACTGTGAGTAGAATATCCTAATTCTCTATCCACATGGTTGATATAGAGGACACAGTTGACCCCACTCCATCTTGAATTCTAGGTTTCATCTATTTATATCAGATATGATTTTTGCAACCTTGCACAATGACAATATACTATTTGGATTCTATAATCCAAATTGTGCTTTATCATTACTATTTGGATGGTAAATAAAATTTACACAATAACATGAGAACAAATAAACCAAGGTAATAAGACCAAATAAATAAATAGTGTGTGACGTTTCGGTAACAGTGTTTTTACCATCTTCAGTACTGAATGTAGTACTGAATTATTTAGTTTTGTCTGAAGATGTTAAAAACACTGTTACCGAAATGTCACACACTATTTATTTATTTGGTCTTATTACCTCATGTTTATAATCTATAATCCAAATTGTGCCTTATCATGAGAACAATAGGTATTCCATATGTAAAATTTTGAGGAAACAAATGCTACAAAACCATACTAAAGACAAGTTCACAGTGTGTACCCTCACTAGTGTCAACATTTGTTGTTAACAATTCACACTTAGCCCATAGAGATGACACCTTCTTACAAGACCAACAATGACAAATAACAAAAAAAAACCAGGTTGATAAAGCAACATTTCAAAATTATTGTCCAAGTACATATTGTTGTGTGTCAACAAGTAGCCGACCGATAGTACACAGAGCCTGTAAAAATTATTTTAATTTTTGTTTATTTTTTATTAATTATTTTTATCAAAGAAACGGCACCAGAGATGATGGGCGGGGATAAATTGTATTTGACCATTGACCACCGTTTCACAGCAATGTGTTAAATACAACGTGCCAGTAATAAATTAATCTTCGTCCTGTTTTGGATATAGACTCGGTGATTTAGAAATGTCCAGCTACAACTCCAACCCTCCTACAACCGACCCGGCGAGACCCCAAACATCATGACCTTCCTGGACTGAACCAAGAGCCCAGCACTGCACCAAATAAACCATCAGAGTAGTACATCTCCGCCTTTGTCTCATCAATATGCTCCCTAAAAGTTCCACCCTGTGGCAGGGGATCAAGTATGGGATGTAGAATGAGATATGGTTGGGACGAAGGTAGCCAATGTTAGACCTATATCTCCACAGATACAATAGAAATAAATTGAAATTCCTTACAAAAAATAACTTCCTGTATTGGAAAAATACTTCATTCAATTCTATTTACAGAGGGTTTTTTCTTCCTCTATATGAAATTGGAGTGACCCAACCTATTCCACTTCTAATCGGCCTTGGTACAGACTTGAACTTATCAGAGCTTATCAACAGGAGACCTAGGAGTTACCCAATGTAGAGATAAGATATTCACCCTGTGTGTGCCACCTGGCAGTGTGTGACACTCCATTTCCTCACACACATTGGGCGCTACACCAACTTAAAGTGTTGATTTATCTAAGTAAAACCTACACACAGCATTACCTTTTTTCACCAGAGAGATATGCTTCAAAGTTTAAATATATTTTTTTGTGAGACAAGCAGGAATTGGGAACTGCTAAGAATTTCATGCAAAAAACCCCACTTTTAGAATTGAGGGCACCTTTTTTTCTGAGCACCTGCAGCTTTATTATTAATTTTGTAACCTGGATATTTGTTAATAGAGTTGAAGAACTATAGTGTGACCTTGGAAACCAATATGAAACTAGAGTGGAGCCTACCTTCTAGGAGAGATCACTCAACAATAACATGGCTTCACCTGGAGATCCCAGTTAGATCACAACAGGGCATAATGACACGAATGGGTTGAACAATAAGAAAGGAAAGAGCAAAGCAACACAATGGAAGAAAAGAGGGTTAAGCAACAATGACAAGAATAGGTTGAGCAATAATTGGAGAACGGGCTAAGAAACAATGGCTGATATGGTTTAGACAACAATGGTAAGAAGGAGTTAAACAACAAGAGAAGCAATGCATACACACAATGGGGGAAAAAAAGAGTTGATAACAATATAAGAAAAAAACTTAACCCTTTAAGTGCCAGAGAAACTCTTTCATCATACTCTCTATTTCTTCCCACATTGTGGATTTTTTTTTCACTTGTAATCTTTTCTTTATTGTTCTCTGATGCTTTTCCTGACCAATTTTTATTCCTTTCTTAATATTTTTGGGTTTTCAACTTCATAAAATGTGTCATCTAGTTCTGAGTAACAAAGGTTTATTATCTTTAGATGAAATTATTCCTTCGATCCATCTCATATAAGACACTGATTCATCTCCACTATTCTACTCCATAAATCCACTAAACTTCTCTGAAGAAACAGAACCCCCTCTCCATGTTCCCTCTACTAAGCCAATGAATTATGATCTAATTAAGGTATGGTTAAATGTGTATCAGTAAATGTGCAATTGACTTCTCTTGGAAGCAAATCTATCAATTTGCCACCTTCACCAAGGAAAAGATCTTGGAATGAAGTGACCTATGATGAAATGCTGCCCTTGTGGGTATCACCATGTCTATATGGGCATATAGTGGAAAAAAGTCAAATTTGCAATTATTTATATGAAGAAGAAACTGATTTGATGCAAAAGGTTGAGATATAGATTTGAACCGATTTATGGACTTTTCTATAGTTGATGCCTGCAACTTATTACCCAAACTTGGAACTTAGCCCACAGCCATATCTGAATATCTAATTAACCCTGTATATATATATATTTTTTCACTCTAGGTTCTCTCATAATCTGAATGTAGATGAGAGTCATGTTGCTTATGGAACCAGATTTCAATAATAAATGCTTAGTCCTAGCTGCTTTATCTGGATGATGTGTACAAGTCACAAAAACAGGGTATACACTCATGGATAAAATTAAGGAAGTTGTATCTTTTAGCATGTATATCAGGATTTAGACAATAACTCTGAAAGATATTTGATACAGTGACCTTTAATGAAGACAGAAAATATAACGATATTATAAGTGTGAACAAAATTGCCTCGGTCTCCTTAAAAAAATTTAGATGACCAGAGACATCAAAGATTTCCGACTTGCTTAAGTTTTATTCATGAGTGTATATTCCTCGAGGATAAAACTCACACATGAAAATTATACATGACAATACTTGTGATGTGCACACAACAGAATCTCAGGAACTAGGTTACTTGGAAAGGGTTATTATCAAGTAATAGATAACTTTTCATGATAAGGTAGAATTTGGATCAGAAACACAAGGTAATAAAACCAAATCCAAATTAATAAAGTGTGTGTGTCCAAATGGGACTCTGGCACATTTGTAAGTGCAAAGTCAAACTACTTTTCACATGTGTAGACATGTGGTGCATTTACAGTAAAAGCAGTCACCTACTTCTACCCACCATGATTATCATGGCCTGTACCACGTGTACTTAGGGATAAGCAAAAAAAAAAAGACAAGGGTACATATCAATTCTGTTATACAGAAACATCACACAATATTTATTAATTTGGATTTGGTTTCAATAGCCTTTGTGTTTGATAACTTTAGACTAGAGTTAATTTGGACCAGGTCATGATCAAACCTGCATTACTCCTACAACGAAAAAAAGGAGAATAGAATTCCCAAATAAAAGGTTAAATTAAAAGTAAATGAAACCATTTGTGTATATGGCAAAACAAAAATATAATTGCCTTATTATAAAACAAAATAAAACCTCTGGGAAATTTTACAACTAGATACGTATAGTGTGATACACAACTTGAAGAAAAAAATGCCAAAAAATGATAAAGCACAATTTGGATTATTGATTATAGATACAAGAAAATCAGACCTAATCATTTAAATAGATCTTATTTTCTTGTATCCAAAATTTCAAAAAGAAGTCAAAATAAAGTCAAAATTTTTTATGATTAAGTTCAGGGTGGGGTAGACATCAAAGACTAAATGATGGACATTGATATATATATATATATATATATGGATGAAATAAAAGACTGAAATTTTAAAGTCATTGTGAACATCCTTTATCGAATATAATTAGGTAAAATTTGGATTGTAGAATTCAAACACAAGGTAATAAGACCAAAACACACTTTTTTGGATTTGGTATTATTACCTTGTGATATGATAAAGCACAATTTTGATTATAAATTATAATACAAGAAAATAAGACCTAATCCAAATAATTTATTAGTGTGTAACGTCACACACTGTCGGCAACAGAATTGTCACCATCATCAAACAAAATAAACGTCACACACTAATAAATTATTTGGATTAGGTCTTACAGTAAAACCCCGCTATAACGAACCCTGGATATAACGAACCTTCCCTTATAACGAACCCACGCCGATTCTCAATTCCATTCCATTGAAAATACCATCGTTATAACGAACTTTGCGATTTTTAGAATAACGAACTACCCCTATAACGAACCTATTTCGGGTCCCAAAATGATAAAATCTATTAAAAATACTATGCTTATAACGAACTTAGAATTGTAATTAAAAAAAAAAATTAAAAAACAAAATTTTGAGCATGTTTAAAGCTCGCGGATCGCGATTTCAAAACAATAAATTTAGCGGCATTGTTTGTTTGATTTTTGCAATTTATTTTTGCTGTATGTTGTATAAATTTTTACACATTATACTTTTTATTAATTAGAATATCTTTGCATCCATTAAATTTGAAATATAAAAATTGCAAATGGCTTCCAAAATGAAGAAAACAAAGGCATTTTAAAAACAAAAGCGTTATTTCTTAAAAAAAAAAAAAGGCCATTTTCAGAACTTTTCAAAGTGAAACAACACAGGCAAAATGTTAAGAATATATTAAAATAAGAGAATATAACTTTTCTATTATAAAAGATAAAATATAAAGCTATTAAAAATTGTTACAAAGAGGAATCAACCTCAACTTTTGCCGCGATCGCGATCGTACGTTTTAGGGCTAAAAAAAATATCCAAATAAATGGTCCCGTGATGAAACAAAAACTATTTTTATGCCATTAACTATGGTGATTTTAAAGTCAGCAATGTTTTGCATGGCAGGTTAAAAAAAAAAAACGAAATCTAGACCTAGAAGAATATGGGGAAACATGAAATGGAAGAAAAACACTAACTTTATTTGAATGGTGCAATGCTTGGAAGAATGCTTTGAAACAACAAGGTATTAGAGCCATTTTTTCAAGTAAAAATTGTATTATATAATGTGATAATGATGTTTTAAAATCTTTTCATATCTTTGAATATATATTTAATAATACTTTGCCTAGGATTTGTCTTGATTTTTAACTTAGACATAGAGGTACATGTATATTAATCATAAGAAGAACCTATTATCTAATGATTTCTATTATTATTCAGTATTAATATAAGGAAATTAGTCAATTAAGGGAATTAAAATAAAGTGACCACTATTAAGAGGCAGCCTCTTCTTGTGTGTATGGCTGTTTTTTAATTATACAGTCTAAAATTTTTGAAAAGTAAAAAAAAAATAGCCAAACCGTGGCTATAGTGAACCGTGGCTATAGTGAACCAAAAGCTCTGTCCCATTGGGGTTCACTATAGAGGGGTTTTACTGTATTTTCTTTTAATATACCTTGTGATACTTTATAGAAACTTATACTCAATGCTTTTATACCCCATCATTAGAATAAACCAGCCATCACAAATCTCTCTAGGAGACATTTTATCTCTTGTCCTGTATTTGTAGACTTGGTCTTCTTTCTTATCTCCACTCAACAATCATATTAGGGTGTCAAGCCTGTAGATGGTGTTTTCTGTGTCGAGCTGCTCATGGAGACTTGTTGAAAAATAAAATCAAAAAGGAAATGTCATCTGGAAGCCAAGAAGAGCTGTTAAAACTTTCATGAACAAGACAAAGTTGATGAATGGAGTATTTAAAAAAAGGTAAAAAAAACAGAGGTCCAGAACCAACTGTACTTCAGCCCATTTGTGCTTCAAATCACAAGAGGGAAGAATACTTAGGTTGTAAATATTTCAATACCAACAACACACTCAGTGCTAATAATCCATCAATTAACTTCTAATTAGTTAATTAATTACACAATTAAGTATAAATAATTCTATGTGAATGAGAGAGGCTATAATGTTTATGATCAGCAAAAAGCCTCCCAGTTAACCTACACATTACAGAGAGTTCCACTCTGGCTGTCATAATTGGCTTGCTATACATTCTCAAACCCAACATTACTTAAACAAAACTTTTAGGTATGTGTTAAAAACTACAAGTTCACATATTGAAAACAAAAAAAGATAGAATTTTATATTAAGGTTGGCCCTCAATTTAGCAGGTTAAAGGACGGTTTGGCAACCCCAGTATGTCAAATATCTGTGTAAACCTACAAATTGCTCAAAAATAAAGATTTTAAATAAATACTTTATAGGCATTTATAAATTCAATTGCCATCTATCTATAAAAAAAATCCGTAACAATTATATTTTAGCATTGTGTTTCTTTTTTTTTTTTTTACATACATATATTCTCAAATATTATCTCTACAGACCTTACTGCAATGACAAAAGTTATTAAATGAGAGGGCTTGGCTTATCAGTAGTGAACCCTCTCAGCGGTATCGCCAAATTAATTTCCAGACCGCTCTACTATTGTATTGGATTGATGTTTTATATGCATCTAATTTTAGACTTAGCAAACCTTGATAAATTGGCATCTGTTAAATCTTAGGTTGATAGTATATGGAATATAGTACAGTTAAACCTGTCTATAGCACCCCCTCTTGGAACTCACCAAAATAGGGTGCTATAGACATGACACTTTTAATGTAAATCGCATCGTACTATGTATTTAAAATCAGGCGCTATAGAGAGGGGTAGGTATTATTTAGAGAGGGCACTATAGACAGGTGTATTTGGAATTCTTCACTCTGTCACATTCTATGTAGAATCTATCCAGCAATTGGATTAACCAAATATTTAAACCTTGCTAATAACAATTGGAATTGCAGCGCAAATCTATTATATATAAGAGTGTTAAAATAATATTTCAATATGTATTTTCAACTTTCATAGATATTCCAACTTTGTTAAGACTAGAGGAAATCGAAAATACCCATGGTATTAATCTAGATGGGACAAACATTCCTAGGTAGACATATGGTGTGATAAGAAACAATATGGATTAGGGGAACACAACAAGACCAAAAAATAATACTTTTTGTTTGAAGACTTAACAATGCAATTACAGTGAGAAATGTCACATCGAATTTATTTATTTGAGTTACACTGAGTTTTTTATAGAGGTAGTGAAATGAAGTCTAATACAGTAGAACTACCTTTCTGTAAAGGACAACATCTAGTTGCAGGGATAAATTATCCTTTAGAGAGAGAGGTGTCTTCTTACCAAAGAATTGTTAAATAGATTTTTTTTTGCTTATCCCTAGTACACGTGGTACAGGCCATGATAATCATGGTGGGTAGTTAGCCACTGCTTTTACTGTAAGCACACCACATGTCTACACATGTGAAAAGCAGTTGGACTTTGCACTTACAAATGTGCCAGAGCCCCGTTTGGTTACTTGCACTTGCTGGTGGGGTTGGACTTTTGCAAGAATTGGGGGGCCATTGGAGCATTTTTTTTTTTAAACATAAAAAAGTGTTCAATGCGGGAATCGAACCCGGGTCGTAGTGGTCAAAAACCAAACGGTTTAACCAGGCTTCCACCGACCCCCGTCCTCTCTAGTGAGAATGTCCTTTCATAAAGGTACTTTTTTTTTTTCTGATCCATCAGTTGATTGCTTAAACCAACAGACCTCCTAGATTACTTACTGTTGTAGATATCTTGTTTGTTGGCCACAGCAATGCAGGTTCTAGGGTAGTTTAAAATTAAAATTTATGCATCACAGATACAGTTTAAAACATCTTGATTTTTTAAAAATATATATTTTCCATTAGCATTATCAACATAGATTCCCCTCATGTCAGTCTATCTAAAGTGAAGCTACTCCTGTGTGGTTTCTCATTGAAGAGATTATGGTAAAATCAAATCATTCAAAATTTTACAATAATGTTTGCTCATTGTTGGTCATATATTGAATCCATGTGTTTATATTAAATCCATTTGAAATCTATTTTTGCAAATAATGTGAAGATTGTTCTGTGAAAAAAAAAAAATCATGATGAGATTTAAAATAAAGTTTGAAATTCAGGATGTAGTGTTTGGATTTTTTTTTTTTAAGATGCTTTTTGGTGAGATTCTCATTTCTGCAGACCACTGGTGGCAAGTGGCTGCAAAGAATATTGATACACTGAGTTAGGTCAGGTCATTTTATGTTAGGTTAATTTAGAAAGGATCAATTTTTGTTTGCAGCAAGTAGGCATAGAACAGATTAATACAATCATTGATAGTCTGCTGAAATGAATATTTCACCTCCATGTTTTCATTTTTGGGGGTGAGGTAAGGGGTTCAGAAACTCTTTTTCATTCTTAAAAGACAATAAAAAATATGTAATAAACTAAGAATTGCAAATAGGTCCTCAATTTAATATACACAGTTTATTTTTTTGTGAAAGAGTATAAATAAAAAAGGCTAGGTAAATATTTTAATATTCCATATACTTGTTCTAAGAAATGAGAGTTAACACATTTGAAAACAAACTAGTCTTTTTTTTTTAATTTTTTATTGGCGATTTTGTCTGATCTTGTTATCAAATGTTTACAAGGTCTTAAAGTGAAATATAAATGGGGAAATATAAATTAAACAGGCGAATATAAATCTTAAAAACTAAGGAGCATAAGAAGAAATTTTAATTAACTTATAAAAGTATAAAATAAATTTACCTTGTTTCGTGGTTGCTGAATTTTGTTGTTACTACTCTTCCTAAATGTATTCCTAATCTCTCAACAACTTTTTGAGCTAAATCTATATGCGATGAACCACTAAATACTTTAATATTAGGCATAATTTAAAAATTATCTCTAATTTGAACTAAAAATAAAAGAAGAGCGATAAACAACGTAGATCGCAGATTTAAAAGTCCGTAACCTTACCACTATCAATGTTTATTATCGCAAAAGCGAGTGTAGCCAAATTTTAAAAAATGTTTTTCTCAAAAGGTTTTCTCTGACAAAAGTTATTAAAATTTATATTTCTAATTGAAAATTCAATACAATACTTATTAAGAAATTTAATATTTTTGTTGTTTTAAAAAAAATATGTTTTCCAAGTATTTCACATTATTAAAATAGCACTTAAATAAATAAAGATGATGATAAAAGGCTTTATTTATATTGACGTCTGAAATGTCTCGACAAGTCAACAAAACGATAATATGTTATCCTATTTTCAATTTTCAATAGCTCTTATTAAATATTTCTGCATTTAAACGCATTTATTAACAAATATGTAGAATACATCAAGCATTTAAATCGATAAATCAAATGCTATATGTTATCTTAACATTCAAGTTTAACCATTCATTAATATATTTTAAAAATATCTATTAAATAAAACCATCAAAATGGATACGTTTATTCAAGAACCACCCATAACTCCTAGCACGGAGGAAAGTCATTTTGTAATGACCGATAAAGTGCAACATCTAGCTGGAAGCATTTATCAAGAATTTGAAAAAATGATAGGAAAATATGATGAAGGTGTTGTAAAAGATCTTATGCCTTTAGTTGTTAATGTTTTGGAAAATCTTGATTTAGCCTTTATGGAAAATCAAGAACATGAAGTTGAAATAGAGTTATTAAAAGAAGATAATGAGCAACTAGTTACCCAATATGAACGTGAGAAACAATTGAGAAAAGGATCAGAGCAGGTATTTAAATTTTTGAAAGCTTGGTATGAATTTATATTTGCTAAATGCAGTAGAACCTCCATGAGAGAACACCCGCGCTAGAGGACACCTCTCTATAAAAGAGAGTTTTCATTTGCAAAAATACCACTATTACTATTTAGCAACTCTCCAGTAAGAGGACACCTCTCTATAAAGGACAGTTTTCATTAGCAAAAATACCACTATTACTATTTAGCAACTCTCCAGTAAGAGGACACCTCTCCCTAAAGGACACTTTGTCTCTGCAATTAGGTGTCCTTTACAGGGAGGTTCTACTGTATATATTGATATTGCACCTATTTTCAGGTTCCTCATGTGTTTCTTAATGGATATTTTTGAGAATAGTACAATCTGTGTATGTACACAAGTATTTTATCCATAATACGTTGATAATGAATTTTTACTAAATACTATTATTTTCTTAGCCTTATACCATATCTTCTTATATATAAAAGTCAATGTCTGTTTCACGATACCAATTGGTACCAAATTTTGTATATCGCTTTTTATAAACCTGAGGAAAATTTTCGGGCCACATTTTGATTAGTATTTTTGGCTATTATTTTTTTCATTTGAAGAACTTTTTTTTAAATACGAGGCAAAGTAACAACTACTATTTATTATTGATGTACTTTCACTATGAAGGAAATTGTACTCGGGGGAATTCTCAGGTGAAGCCGGGTCATTGGTCTAGTGTGTCTATATAAATGGCTACATCATCTTATTCAGTCAGTATTTTGTATACGGAACCATTATATATTATTTCTTATAAAATTTCCTTCCCCCTGGATATAATTATCATGTCTTTCCTAACTCACAAATGTTTCCATCAGACAATCAATAACAAGAATTTCCCATCAGCTGAGGATTAAAACTGGCAAAAAATCTTCTTATTTCCACATTTTCCTTGAAGAATTGTTGCTTAATGTATTAAGAGTCTACAGTGACCTGGGGGTCGATGGAAGGGTGGTGTAAACCATTGATTTTCGACCACTAGAACCCGGGATCAAATCCCGCATTAGGCAAATTTTTCTAAGATCTGATCCAAATAAATTAATAGCATGTGACGTTTCGGTAACACCATTGATATAATATTTTAATAAAAAATATTGGGTAGAGAACCAGTGGGCAGCAAATTACCCAACCTGGCCTTAATTACTACCAATTATCCCTCTATTTGCAAGTTTACAGCTAGCTTCCTTGGTATCCTACAATTTGTATTATAGTAGATTCACCTTTTAAAGATTGCCCAAAAAACACGCCAACCCCAGGTCTCTCATTGGAGAATTGGTCATGTGATGATAAGTTATGATAGATTCTTTCAACACAAAAATAGATGTTTTACTTTATCATTTATGTAACCTTCATAGGTTTAATAAATAAACATCCTATGCAAATAACCATATTGCAGGTTGGCTCTATAATATAGTTAAAAATGATTTACTTCAATCTTTCTTATACTTCAGTACAACATAATGATCTGTTTTTTGGTGGTTGAGGTACAGCTTGCACCACGCTGATGAGTGTCAACAGCCCGAAACGTGTCCGTGGTTTAGCTTTTCTTGATTAATCAAGAATGGGTATTTGGCCAATTCTGGAATAATTAAAAATCAACGAGAATAGTTGATATTTATTCTGATAAATGGCACAAGCCATCAGCAACTTTCAGTTGCACGATAAGGAGATGCCTTTTTCATAAAGTATAACAGTAATTACAGTCTAACCTCTTTAATTCAACACCTAGAGCTTTTGTTTCAATTAAAGTAGATGTTGAATTAAATTAGCTAAATGATTTAATCACAACATTCACATAATATTTTTAAAAATATATTGTTATATTTTATTAATAATGTGAATTGCATTTGGGACATTTTATTCAATTTTTCAGACTATTTCTCATGATTAACTTTTAGTGATGGATAAAATGGTGTCAATACATTTCTCTCTCTCTCTCTCTGAACAAAGAACAAATTAAAATTTTAATCTAAGTCAATAAATTCAATGCGAGGAAAGCAAATAAATTTAGAAAATAAAGAAAAGGCAACAAATTTTCTTTACAAAAACATTATCTTTTAAAAGAAATCTTTTATGGGTATTTACCTTTAGGCCAAAACCCTGTTTTATATGCATTCTAGCTGTTTAATCTTCAAAGGACACTTGTGTCTTTTCTCCTCAGTATGTTATTTCAAATAGCAGAATGTTACTCTCTAAGACAGCTCATTGTTTATGCCGATGACTAGTGGCCACCTAAGTTAGGGCTCTATTGTCCAGGAGGAAACAAAAATTGCCCGCAATGACAGCGCCGATATTTACTATGTTTTGTAACACTTTTGAGCATGATGCACATATGCTAACTATGGCCACCGTGCCCTGTGTGCCAAAGTATTGTATTTTTGTCATTAACTTTGTATTTGAACAAGAATTGGTATGACATGTTGTTGAAATAGGATTTAAAAATTGATCAAATTATCGATGGCGTCAAATTTCAATGTTGGTTATTTGATAGGCTGGAGGTTGGGACATTGTCAAACTACCAGAAGTGTTTAATATTCTCCAAATTAATAAGGGGTTTTTGTATATTATAAATTTAATATTTTTTGGTCCATGGAAGCTCGGATCCTTAGAAATTATTCTTGGTTTTGGAAAGGTTTTTCTACCCTGTTGGATTTTCGGAGTGTATATATATATATATAGTATCCATTTTGTCCATAATGTGAGCCATGTGTTGTCCCAGAAACTGCTGGAGGTGGAATACTCTGTGGATGAGGAGAAGAGAGACCTCAACACCAAGCTGGAGAGCCTGGAGTCCCTCCTGCGCATGCTGGAGAAGAAAGCTAAGACCTCCAGTGATCATGGTAGGTCTGAACATTGGAGCAAGCTGGCACACCATAAGTAATGGAGGACAATTGTCACCCTCTGAGACAAAATGAGAGAAGATTGTACCTTTGAAGTTATATTACTCCTTTGGAATTAGCAAAGATGTCTAGTTTTATCAAACCTTGTGGTCAATAGAGCTGTTGTGTGCATTCTGAATGGAGAGTAATTACCATAGTTTTAGCTTAGAAAGAAACAGTAATCGGCTAATTCTGGAATAATTAAGAATCAACGATCAGTGTAATTTATTCTGATAGATGGCGCAAGCCATCAGAAACTTTTAGTTGTAGATCAGGAAATGCCTTTTTTTTTTCTCAATATTAGTGTGCCATGATTATTTCTTCTCTTATACGATAGATAGATAAGTTCATAGATGGTGTGTTGACATATTAGACTATTGATGATGGATGGTTGAGGAATTAGAAATGAAATACATTAAAATTTGTTTAGTTAGCATGTTGTTGTGTGTTGTTGGTTTTCTACATTAATGATGATTCAGTTACATGCTGGACTGTCCATAGTACATAAAGATGTGTGAATATCCTAGAAAGAAAACTTCCACAAGAGATGATTGGCTTTATTTTTGAAGATTAATATATATGGTTTCTACTGTAAATAGTTTCATATTAGAGTCAGCTTTAATATTCACAGAGGTTCAGGAAATGGGTGGGTTGTCCATGGTAGGTTTCACATTGAAGTTGTGTGCAGCTGTCAGGTTGGAGGAGAAAGAAGTGGAGATGAAGAAGGAGTACAGCAAGCTCCACGAGAGATACACCGAGGTAAGATCCACTACATAACACCATCAGGCCTTCTTTTGTATTTTTGGATTTGAAGGAAATGAGATCAAAACATTTTATATAACATCTACAGTAGTCACTCTTCTATATATACCACAGTAGTTTACGAATTTATTAAATTTAATTTGAAGTCTCGAGATATCATTCAACCAGCACGCATCATCCACCATGCATGTATATCTTCAAAAGGTTGTTTTTCACGCAGAAATAATGTAATATATTTTTCTCTCAATATCATAAGTAAAATATGTAAATAATAATGTGTATATAAAAATAGTATTTATTATTAATTTGTTAACGTAATAATCCTGTTGAACCACTGAACAAGTCCTTGAAAACTTGAAGATAAAAAGTTTGCACAAGAAACTTAGCCCTGGAAGCTTTATTTATAACATCTAGAGTAGAACCTTGTTACAACAACCTATAACAACAACTGTGTTAGACCATGATGTAAATGTTGGGCACAAGCGAGGCTGTTATAGTGACTAAATATAAAGGGAGGTAATTACTTGTTACCTAACCACCTGTGACAAATTCCTCTCTGCACACCATACAATTATTGATACCGTATTGTTTCCAAATATACTCCTCCTCCTTCATTTGGCCTCCAATTGGATCTCTAGACTTGTAAACAATAATATTTATGTTTCACCTAATTCTATTTGCTGTGGGTAAATTGTGCAATTATTAGGTTGGTAAATTGTGCAATTATTAGGGACTTTCAATAGCAATGCTTCACCAAGCTACTTGGTTCTGTTAGTTTGGTACATGGAACTCAAATTTCTCTATTGTAATGTGCAATTTGAAAATACTTATTATAGGAGGTTTGTGGAGAAGTAGTCACTACATTGATTTCAAACAACCTTGACCCATGATCAGAATATTTTTCTGCTCTCCCTATCCCTGTAAAAGTCCAACCCCATTCAGGGCTCTGGCACATTTGTAAGTGCAAAAGTCAAACTTTTCCACCTGTATAGATATTGGGTGCACTTACAGTGAAAGGCAGTGGTAATCACCATATTTATCATGGCCTCCATCATGAGTACATGGAAATAAGTAAAAAAAATGCATTTTTCTATTAAATGATAAGGCACAAATCCAAATAAATAAATATTGTGTGACTTGTTTCGGTAACAGTGGTTTCAGTACTTTTGTTTGGTGGTAACAATGCTGTTAGCGAAATGTCACACACTATTTATTTATTTGGATTTGGTCTTATTACCTTGTTTTTATTTTCTCTGTCTAACATGGCCATGCAATCAGCTCTTCAAGACTCACATGGAGTACATGGAGAGGACCAAGATCTTGTTTGGAACAGACAGGCTGGAAGGCCATGTTCCTAGGTCAAGGTGGGTGTCTGTCCGTGTGTACACACATGTGTGGGACACTCCCTGGGTGCAGGGGTCCCAGCGTGTGCCTCTACCCTAAACCTGAGGGAGGCCAGGCAGCTGAGGCTCCACACCACTTTGTCCCGGGACCTCAGGACCTGGAGTCCAACACCACCACTCCCACAGCTGCCCTGGAAGAGGCTATCACTCCGGTAGCAATGGTCCCTACTCAACACAAGTCTCCAAAGAGTGAGTACTTTTTAATTGGCTAACATTTAGAATGCAGTCTATAGGTGAGGAATGACCTTAGCCTACCTTTACAGTTGTAAAGTAGCAAAATGAAATCATGCAGTTGTCAGTGGCTTATTAAATCACAACAGTTTTACCAGGGGTCGGTGGAAGGATAGTCTAAACCATTAGTTTTCGACCTCTACGACCCGGGTTCGATTCCCGCATTGGGCACTTTTTTCTGATTGAAGATAAATGCCTCAATGGCCCCTAATTCTTGCAAAAGTCGAACACCACCAGCGAGTGCAAGTAACCAAACGGGGCTCTGGCACATTTGTAAGTGCAAAGTCGAACTGCTTTTCACATGTGTAGACATGTGGTGCATTTACAGTAAAAGCAGTCGCCTACTTCTACCCACCATGATTATCATGGCCTGTACCACGTGTACTAGGGATAAGCCAAAAAAAAAAAAAAAAACGGTTTTACCCCCAAAATAATAATTTTATTTCTATACATTGAGGGGAAAAGAGGAATGTTCTTTGTAAATTTATAGTATAGATCATTAAATTGATTATTCATAGATTTTTAAAAAAGTAGTTAAGAATATATTTTAAATAATAAATTTTTTTTTTGCTTATCCCTAGTACACGTGGTACAAGCCATGATAATCATGGTGGGTAGTTAGCGACTGCTTTTTACTGTAAGCGCACCACATGTCTACACATGTGAAAGCAGTTCGACTTTGCACTTACAAATGTGCCAGAGCTCCGTTTGGTTACTTGCACTCGGTGGTGGGGTTGAACTTTTGCAAGAATCGGGGGGCCATTGGAGCATTTTTTTTTTTAAACAGAAAAAATGTCCAATGCGGGGATTGAACCCGGGTCGTAGTGGTCGTAAACCAAACGGTTTAACCAGCCTTCCACCGACCCCAATAATAAATTAAAACGAAAGATTAATGGCAGTTGGAACTTCATTTATATAAATATAAAAATTTATATAACTTTATATAAATCCATTTTCAGACCAATACTTACATATGGAGCCGAAATTTGGTTCAAATATTTAAATAAAAAATGTTTACAAAAACTAAATTCAACCCAATATCAAATACTGACATGGTGTATACAAGCCTATAAATCCGCATCATATAGCTGTGTTCATAGTTTGGCCAACATTCCTCTGATCTCAGACTTTATCGAATCAAGAATCATGATATCTGATCTGAGAAACTTATCCCCAGATGATCAACAAATTTATGACCCATTTATTCCAGGAATTATAGATACCTTTCTCAAATCAAGAATGAATGTTCTGAAAAACGAAGCAAATAATACTTTCTTAAGCTTTTTTCCCCAAGAAATCCCTAAATACTTTCGTCCAAATTTTTATAATACTCAATTTGTTACAAACCACGGAAATTTCAAAAGTTTTCTAAATAGAATAAAGGCAGTGGAGGATTCAAGTTGCTTTTGTGGTATGGAGGAACAAACCTCAAGACATCTACTGATCGATTGCCCAGCATTTCAAGATTATAGAATGAAGAATGAACTAGTTGTTTATAATTTAAACGATTTGATTTCCGATAAAAAATCATATCTAAAGTTCAATTCATTTTGTAAATACATTCTAAAATTTCTACAAAATCTGAATTTCTAATGTTTTTATTCGTTGAATAATGTAAATAACTTATGTAAACAAACTTCTCTCCTTGTTTGGCGCAAGTATCCCTTGCGGGATATAGCGCTTTGGAAATAAAATAATTGTTATCTTAATTGATCCGCCATATTTTCTCTTTTTTTTTACTACAAATCAATGCAGCTCCAATGAACAAATGTATTGGGAGGGCTGGCTCTTGAATAGTGAGCCCTCCAGACTGCTCTACTCTGTATATATAGCAGAGGAATTCCTGAGGAAGGTATTTAGAGGACCTAGGGGAACTGTAGAATTACACACTGATATAAGGAATGCATTTAGCATTTGCTCTTCTGCAAAAAAATCCTATTATAGTGAAAAGCAATATATACAGTATAATCTTCTTGATTCAACAGATTATATTTCAAACACTTTATCTATAACTCAGCAGTTTTTTTTTCAAAATCCCACCAAAATTGTGTACATTAATTTAACTGACTAGATACAACACCTCCTTGGGGGGGGTGTTGAAAACGATTAAAAATCTTACTGAAAATCTCAAAAATGGCTAAAATAAAAGGAAAATAGGCTCTCAGTAGATAAATTGCTAATAGATATGGTGTATAATAAATATGCTGTTTAACCCAGGTGTGGTGTGACAGAAGGAGGCTGGGTAGAAGGGTTTGAGAATGAACTCAGTGACGTGGTTATATCCACACCAGAGGCCGAGGACATTCAGGACATCTCTAGAGACCCAACAGTTGGAGTGGTGGAAACCTCCAGGATCAAAAGGTACCCTAACACTCCATATTGAAACTCTCTTAATTCTAGACATTCAAGGTAGAGTCATTTTCCAAGTACAGTAACACCTGCCTGTTGTTGTATGTGGCTGACACCACTTGGTCCCAAGTTTACTTGAGCCTATTTAAAATGAAACCTGTTATTGTTTGTGGCCTAACCACATGGTCCAGTGTTTCCTAGAATGTGTGACCCTATGTGGAAGTCTGTTGTTCAAACCTATGTTAACCTGTGCTCTCTAGCCTTCACATTCCCTGAGTGGCTGGGTAAGACAGGTCCCGCATTGACAATCCTACATTGGCCCTCTAAAAGTTATCCCTCAACCAACCCAACAATGTGTAGTTAGGTCTCCATTGTTTCTGAAACCTCTGAGCTGACTCTTGAATATTCAGTGTGTGGCTTTTAATGACCATACTTCAGTATCTAGATGAGGCTTTATTCCCTTCCTCCTTAAGAATTTTGATATCATTCAATAAAAATGGTTTCCTTATTTTGCATAATTATAAAGATAACATATCTTTTTATTTATCTTCCAACCAACCTTTGAAAAAATCTTGACACATAAGACTTCTTTTATAACCAACATATAAGCTCTCAATTAAGATTTCATCAATATTTCAAATTTTAACAAAACCTAGCACTATGGCTGCTGTGTTTATTACTGTCATCAGTTGTGGTGAGCATTTAGTTTTTATGACAATGGCAATTGTATGGTTATTTAATGATTATTTGCAATGGCAAGCAAATTTTTCAGTCTGAAAATCTGTACATCATAGTAAACTAAGAAGGCTTATTTTGGGGAAACCGCAGCCAGGTCTGGAAGTAAACTGGATGGGAGAACAGAGCCAAAACTGCAGGCAAATATCTGTATGATAATCTCCGATAATAAAGAACACTAAAATAGAATTATTAAGGAAAAGTGTTTCTTTTATTTATTAATCACAGAAAAAATTGTGTAGACATAAAGCCTTGTAGCTTTGAAAGAGCACAATTTGGATTATAGAATATAGATACAAGAAAATTAGACCCAATTTAAATAATTTAATAGTATGTGACGTTTCGGTAACAGCATTGTTACCGAAACGTCACACACTATTAAATTATTTGGATTAGGTCTTATTTTCTTGTAGCCTTGTAGTTTTAATTCTGAACACCCATTGAAAGATAGACATGCCCTAAAATTTGTGATGAATGGTATCTAAATAAATAGATTGGTATAAGAAATTGAAGTAATTAGGTAGATATTGTATATGATGAGTGTTGTTTCCTGCAAAAACAAATAAACATTATCTTATTGCCAAAATTCTGAAGCTAGGAGTGTTGCAGGGAGTTCCGCAGGCCCAACACCCTCTACCAGGAGCTCAGCTTCCAGGATGCTGATGCTCTGGGGGAGATGGATGAAGGCTCAGACATCACCGGTCAGTTCCCTACAGGAACTTCATCAAAGTTTTCACTCCATTTGATGCTTCATATCTGTCTCACTCCATTTAGAATAACTGATTTGTAACCAAGAGCAGAACAGGCTCTTTGAATTGTTTAGAGAGCATTCGTTATTGATTTAGGAAGTCCACAATATTATATAGAGTTTGAGGAAGATACAAACTTCCCTGCTATTGAGAGAGTGCCATATATTGATGAAAGCTTCCAATTATAAACTATTAATACAAAGTCATTAATTCCCCCCAGAGAGAATCAAAACTTATCAATCTTAATTATCTGTTCTGTTAATTAAGGAATTTGTTGAGATTTTATAAATATTTCACATAAACATTTGTTAATTGGGACTGACTAATAGGGACTCAATTTTTTCAAAAAAGAGTTGACTGTGTGCTAATGCTTAAAATATTTGATTATTTTGTAGTTAGACTATTATGTACCACTAAAGTATATTTTTGAAAAATACTACAGTCAAGCCTCATTAAAATGCCATCACTTAGGAACAAGACATTATATCTCAATAAGCCTGTTGTTGCTATAGCCACAGTTAAAACATAAAACTGGGACTTCAGGATTATGTAAATATTATTTGCTGGTTGGAAACTTAGAGGATACTCCCACAGTTACATTAACCAACAAAGAAGTTGAATAATGGTTGTGTAATTGTGGATATCCTTTTTATAATTATGTTAAGTGTTGCCCTTATATAAGAGGCTGTAATAATGAGATTCTACTGTAGTGTATGATTCTAGTGGTTGAATTTAAGGCATCAAGTGACATGTCCAATTTATTTAGTCCTTTAAATCATTCCGTTACATAATATATATATATATATATATATTAGATAATAAAAAGGCATATATTGGAATTAATAAAAGATTTATTTTTCCAATATTTCGGCTGGCTGAACGCCAACCTTTATCAAGGCATTACATTTTTGTATATACAAACTCAGCGCCGCATAATGTTATAATATCACAGTTGAAATCATCTAAAATACAAAGTAGGTGGGGGAAATTTGTGCATGAAAAAATTATTCAAAAATTACAATATATATATATATTTTTATCTCACTTATATATAATTTTTTTTTTTTTGGTTCACCAAACAACAGGCTTTTATAAATGTCAATATTATATGCAATGGTTAATCCAATCTATTTATTTTTGTGCTTATTAAGAAACTGAATTGTTAGCAGTCAAATTTGAGGATGATATCTCAATATGTTTCAAACATGGCATAACTAATTTCATGTTGTAATATAACCACAGTCGAAACATTTAGAACTTGAAACTTTAGAAGCATGATGTTGTAACTAAGGTTGTTTGGTTGAGGATAGGTTTATTTAGCCATTTGTACATCATATGTTGTTTTTATGCTATATTGATATATGATAAAACTAAACATAAATCTCTGATACTATTTAAAACATACAAGGGGCAAACTTATCCATTATTTTGAAAACACTCGGAGAGTTTTCAAGCTTTATTGAAATAAAGAAGTGACTTAATAAAAGAAAATAAGACCGAATCCAAATAATTTATTTGTGTGTGACATTTCGCACAACAACATTGTCACCATCATCACACAAAAGAATAAATCTTTTATTCATATACATTTATTCTTTTGTCTGATAATGGTGACAATGTTGTTGTTGAAATCTCCCACACTAATAAATTATTTGGATTAGGTCTTATTTTCTTTTATTATAATCTATAATCCAAATTGTGCTTTATCATTAAAGAAGTGACTTGTTATATAAAAATAGAGTACAAAAGTTAAATTGCAGGCCATTATCAACTTTTAGTTGCACAATCAGGAAAGGTCTTTCTCTGATTGAATTGCTATAAGTTTAGTTCTCTTGTGTGTTTTAAATATGTATATGGTGTGTCCAAATATCTTGATGTCTTACCATTATATTTATATATCAGAGTTTGGCCATCAGGAGTTCTTAACTGATTTCATTCTTCTGATTTAACAAAAATGCCATTACTGTGATGATCTCTTAAATCTATGATGTTACTGGCAGTGATTGTATTTGCTCATGTTGGATTCTTGTTGCTTTTTGACACTATGCTGTGGCAACTTTTGGTGTTGAGAAAACTTATACTCTCTCTCCTTGATGTTAAATGAAAATTGGGAGAAGTTTACAACAGTACAATGTTAGTGGTGCCATTTTTCTCTCTCTGTCTATATATAAATATACAGTTGAACCTCTATTTAACAATATAACTTGGAACTAAGGTTTTAATTTATCATAACCATGTTGTTGTTCTAACATTGGGATCTAGGTTGTTATAATCAAGTTTCTTTCATAAAGAGGTTCCACTGTGTATTCAAACAATACCGCCCCCACCTTCTAAACAAACATCTAACACCAAGAGCTGCCACTTTGGTCGTGTTCTAAAACCTGTGAATACTGAACACCCACTCTCTTTTAAAAAATATAATTAAATTAAATAGAAATAAAAATGGATTTTCAAAATGAAGCTTATAGCATTAACACTAAGAGAAAATGCCACAGTATATCAGCCATGGATTGCATCAAGAATTCTGATTTTTGAAATACTCATGTTTCAAACTTAGGCTAGCCAATTCCATACCATTTCCGGGGCTTTTGTTATACTCAATGAAATCCATAGTCTAAAAGATTGAAGCTAACACAGATATTGATGAATTTAGGTTTGAAACCTGGGTATTTTTAACAATTATACAACCTAATTTTATCAATGAGGTCTGCCTATGTATACATTGGATTATACCCTTTGTGTCAATGCTTCACTTAACATCATGTTAAGTTTTTTTTCCATTTAAAATTTCATATATTTACACTAAAATTCTTTTATATAAAAAGCATCCTATATCAAATGTATTTCTACTATTGTCACTACAGAGCAACACCTATCAGAACACCATTTTGGTGACAGATCCTGTTGTTCCGTATTCACAGGTTTGCCCCAGTGTCGCAAATGTTATTGTTTTACATGGAATGGTTTCCTTCTTTTCCTCAACCCTTTCTTCCTATCTTCTCACTCTCCCCTGCATGGCACTAACTCTTGCATGGGGCCTGTGCTGCTGCTAGGTGGATATGTCCATCCGGGGGAGTATTCTTCTCTAGGTTGGTGCCCCTTTAACTATTTTAACCTCCCTCTCTCAGTGTGTGCGACATTGGCGACCCATATAGCAAACCTCCCATGAGAAACCACAAAATCATTTGAACCCATACTTCACTGAGTACCACCACTTCCTGGAGAGACCAGGAATATAACCTTGGCATTTTTTAGCAAGTCTCTCATGGGTGGTTTGGCTATATCTCTTTGTTTTTGTTTTGTTTTATCATAATTTATTTGATTATTCTGTGAGTGCCTTTTTTTTTTTCTTAATTTATTTTTTTTTCATATTTTTTGTTTTTTTGTGTCCTTGGTTGGGAAAATTTTAAGACCAGGAATCGGACCGTTTCTCAAGTGGTGAGAAGATTTCTTATTTTATTGATTTGTGTTTTGTTGTTTGCCCTTTTTTTTTCTTCTCTTTGTGTCGTCTCCATTTCCAGCTTTCAATTGTTCCTTTAATGTCACCTGATTATATGTCACCATCACAGTACAACCTCCCACGGGTGATGATGACACATCTGATTTCTCTTTCCCTGAAAGACCAGCCACTTTAATGGAATCAAATAATGATTTAATCTATCTAGTCCAAGCAATCACTTCTTGCATAAACCAAGAGTAGCCTTGTTTATTGTCAGTCTCTCCCATGGGAGGTTCTACTCTGATCTCTACATTGATGTAGTTATGTTAAAGTGGAGAGAACATGAGGGTTAGATAGATTGTGTGTGTTACTCTCTGTAAGGTATCCACAATGTTCTGAAATATTCAGGATTGATTCAGTACAAGCTGTCTTGAGTGGAAACCTGTTGTATGCAGCTAAAACCCTACCTGCCATTCACTATCCTCTTATTACCTGAACCTTTGTTGAGAAGAAATCAACCTGTGCTCTTGTCATTTTTGCCTCGGCCCCTGAGTAGCTGCTTTAGAAAGCCATAGTTTCTCTCTTTCCTGCCTTATAATTAGGCTTTCATAGTCATTCAGACAGTTTTTTTCTATAAGACATCTTAAAATTCTTTAAAATCATTTTCCAGGAATCCTTATATAACTGCTTAGAAAAATACTACACTTAAATTTTTTTGTTTATTGATCCAAAAAGACAATGTTCTGGGCATCACCATTCATTGAAATATGGCTACTGTTGTTGTTGTTGTCGTGTCCAAAGAAGAGTCTCAGATGTCTCCATGCATCTCCATCACAGCAGCAGCAATATCCACTATCTTGGAAAATGGGTGCCGTTGCCACGTTAGTCACCTTGGAGACGAACCAGAATTTGGTCGAATATTCCAAGGGTCCAGGGGGGACCGCAGGGAGGTGTGGTCGGACTTCTCCCCCTCAAATATGGCTACTGAATAAGATGATATTGGAACTTGTATAAAAAAGAGAGAATATAATATTATATTTGTGCATAACTGAATTGAACTAAGTATGCAAATAATAACATATTTGCTTAACTCTTATTTTATAGCCATGATTGATGAAGGGCAATGCCTGAAAACTTTTCTTCTTTTTTTTTTTTTTTAACCGATAAACAAAAAAAATTTTTGCTCAGTGTTGTTTGCCAAAACATCCATAAAAGACATTGAGTATTCCATCGAGTATCCCAGATAATTAAACATACAAATATATAACAACAATAACAGCAAAATCTACCCCACTTGCCCAAAATGTAGCTTGGCACCTGCATCTCCAGAACATATTTTTGCTTGCATTAGATGCACTAAACAGGAGCTTTGGGAGAGGCCACTTCTTATTATCAAATAGCTCAAAGAACATGGACTCATGGAATTTGTGTAATCCTTGCACAAGGGGATAAGAAATAACAACAACAACCGATAATCAAACAAAAGTTCCCATGGTAACAAGACCAGATCTAAGTAAGAATTCTCTATATATGATGTTTCAGTAACTTGTATTATCTTTGTCTGAAGGTTTAGTTCTTATCTCTTTCTATGGAAAGGTTTAAATCTGGGGGGAACAATCCAATATAAGGAATAGCTAAGAGGAAATATCTGCCCCATGTTCTCTCCCTACTAATGACTCTAGCCAGACAATGTGTGAACACCTCTCACTCAATGTAACTCACCAACCTAACCATCATTCCCTAACATCCTCTGGTGTGTTGTTGCTGTTTTGTCTTGTGAAGTGACTGACAACTTTTTTGGTAAGTACCCCTTCCAGCTTTAGCCACATTTGAACAACAACAACAACAATTTCTTATTATAAAACTATTGTATGTGACAGAGGATAACTTGGCAAAATCCAAAAAATATAATATTGTAGCGTAGAAATCAAGCCTTGAAATATCCTAAGATGTAAAAGTATTTATTGATGACGTCACGGCGACTAGTCTACAATTATTAACAACTCAACCCAACTATTTGCAGCTAGAGAATCTTAAGCAAGCAAGCAAAGAAATATTTTAAAGATGATTTCACAAATACAGATTAATATATATTTTTATAATCTGTTGAATATATTTTCTCATTGAATAATATTAAATTAAATAATAAAATATTTCTTCGCCACAATATAGTAACAGTAATATCACTATGTTTCAGTAACAGCTTGGTTACCCCTCATCATTAAAATAGAGTATAGTAAGACCTCTCTCTCTGTAAAGGATAGCACCTCTTACCAGAGAGTTGCTAATTAGTAAAAATGATAATTTTGGCAATTATAAACTTTTTTGTGGAGATATGTCCTCTAGAAAGAGTGTTATCTCATGGGGGTTCTACTGCCCACAACTGAAATAGAAGCAGTAGCAATGTTAACTATGGCATTTATAGATTTATTGGAATCGCTTCTAATCAGGCAACTGAATAGTGCTTGATAGATCGTTAAATTTTTTCGAGCCAATATTTAAATACAAACAAAAAAAAATTATATCAATAGCTTCTTTAAACACATTGCCGATGGCCATTCTGTAAAAAAAAAAAAAAGAAAGAAACTAAATATTGATTTTTGTATTAATTAGATTTGATCACTATTCTTTTTTGAATTAACCAAAAAGTGCCTTCCACATGCACACATTTTGGGTTGTTGGCCTTTGTCATTGACTGTACATCAACGGGCCAAAAATGACCCAGCAACATTTAGTTGCACAATCAGTAGATTCAATATGTTTCTATACTGAGCCTACATTTTATTCTCTTTTTTTTTTCAAAGAATAAAAACCAGTGTTCAATTGATATCTATTACAAATATTCATGTAATCCCCCATCCTCTTTAATCCCTTGCCTTTTTCTTCAGCAGCATTCTTCAGCACTCCAATCCACAAAATCCTCCAGGTCCTAGCTTTCAACTACATTATTTTTAGTGGCCAAGAAGAAAAGTACCAATGCTTCAGTGTATTTCCCAGTATATTGTACTTCTCACCTATTTTTAATTAATTTAGAAACTCTATGTATGTAAATATAACTTCTCTAAAATGGGAAAGTTTACCATCAAAAATGAAAATCCATCTTGTTCTTTTTTTTTATATCATTTCTTTCCTGACTCTACTTAGGTTATCTGCCATAACCAGATTATTAGACTAGTTTCTCAGAAAATATTTGTTGGTACAACATAGATGGAGTGTTATTGAATCACAGTTTAAAAGAGCTTTAGAAGTTTGTGTCTGGATATCTCATTCTTCCCCATTGAGTTATTTCACTTTAACACTTTACTATCTATTGGGGTGTGATGTAGACCACAGGTCATGGAGATCAAACTGTTACAGATAGTTGGTAATGTAGAAACAAGATGTAGGTAAACTTTCCGACTAACTCATTGTAGAACCATATCAGGGTAAGTTTTTGCCTGATGGTATTTGGTGCAGATTGGGACAGAACACAGTCTGGTGTGTTCTATTTTTAGTTGGTGTTAAATTTCTTTAATTCAATTTGGATCAATCTCATAGGATGAGCCCACTCATAGGATGAGGCCTATCATTTTACAACTCCAAACTGGATGACTCATCTCTCGGGAACCTTATTACATATAAGTAGAGTAAACCCCTCTATTCAGATGTGACCATGGTTTAAGACCATTATAGCGAAGTCTCCTTACTAAAAGGTTATTTTTCTATAGCTAAAAAATGGCAGCGCAGCAGTTTTGATGGCTATACCAACCATTGAATGTATGTGAGAAATGTACATTGATGTTTGTGGCAGGGATGGGGAAAGAGGTGGAGAATCTCATCATGGAGAACAACGAGCTGCTGGAGACAAAGTGAGTTTCTCTCTCAAGTTATAAATATGGTGGGGAAAATATTGCCAGGCTAAGGATAATCTGGTGTTGGTTAACTCGATGTTTTTGACTGGTTATGCTACTTCCCCGAGTTGTGAAACTGTCAGCGGTCTATGTGAATAGACTTCAATAAGTTTTGAGGTATACAATAACATCCTTGAGAACATAACTCTTCATGATTGGCAGTGACCTATCTCGCTGCTTAGGGTTGCTGGACGAGTAGTATGAACGGTTGATTTCCGACAGTCGCAACCCGGTTGAATCCCGGATTGGGTCTTTTTCTGAATAAAAAATTGCTCCAATGGCCCATGATTCCTACAAAGGTCCAACCCCAACAGTGAATGCAAGTAACCAAATGGGGCTCTGGCACATTTGTAAGCACAAAAGTCAAACATGTTTAGACATGTGGTGCACTTATAAGAAAATAGTTGCCAACTACTACCCATCATGAATATCATGGCTTGTACCACGTGTACTAGGAATAATTTTTTAAAAACTATTTAGTTGCACATGGAAGCTAAGAAAGTGTCTTGGAATACTCAATACTTGGTACTGTATCTCACACTTTACTTGGTTCATACTCTAGTTCAGTGCTTGCTATTTACATATTAAGTGCTTGCAGCTGCCATTTCCAACTACCCTGATATTTACCAGACTCTACATTGATGAATTTTTAAACCTTCAGTGAGCACTAACCAACTTTGAATAACCTAAAAATAAATCGACCTCACAACTTCCAATTAGAGACCTCTTCAAGGAAAAACCAGTTATAGATATTTTCTTTCAGGAGATGAAGGAGGTCTTTAATGGCAAGTTCTACTGTATTGGTAAAGGAGTTTAAAATGATGTCTTTATTTGTGTTTGCACCAAAAATTATTATATTGAAAACATATCCTCTTTAGCATCTTGACATTTTTGCTGAAAAAAATTAAAGAGAAAGAAAATTTTTCCTCCTATCAAAATAAATGCCTTTATTTTATTTTACAGAAGTTGCCTTGGATTGCCTGCCAAACTATTAGGTTAATAATGAAGACAAAGCCACAGATATCAATTGTGACTGATCCCCACATCTTCCTTCTTTGAAAGCTATTTGTACAACAAATTCATGTTTTTTTTAAGACACCCATGACCATAACATCTTTACAAAAAATTTTATCCATGAGAGAAATATATATTTTTTCATTCCTTTTATTGCAACTTACAATCATGGTCATGGAGCTCCCTGTTCTGTTATTGTGCTATGTACAAGGGCGGGGGAGTAAGTGTGGTGACAGAACATACACTTCAATATTCCAGTATTTACTTATGTTGCTAGTACCAATTCCACACCTTGTTCTTACTTACAGTCCAACCACTCAAAAGGATTAGGTGCTTCCTGATGATATATAAATTCAGTGTCAAATTATAGCCTGTGAAATTGTAGTTCAGTAGAAATTTATAAAACTGTTGATTTATAGTAGTTGTTGAAGTAAAGAGATTTTATGGTATTTAGAATGGCATGTGTCACTTCAAAAATCAATCCACTTCTTTCAACTCTTTATTTTCAACTTTTTATTTTTAATTCATTCCAAGTACCCATTGTACAAGCCATGATAATGATGTCCAGAGTGATGTTCACATTTGACATGGAGTAATATAGAAATTTATAATTTACCCAGGTGTGCTATCCAATAAAACCTTTATTTATCAAATCTATGTCACCTAGGAAATGTTTAGTTCCTACATTTCTCTGTATTATTTTCACTATACGGCAATGCCTACTTACCTCAATAATGTGGATCTTCCAATATAGAGGTTTTGTGTGTGCATGTCTGTATTTATCCAAAGTACACATTGTTTATGTCATTATAATCTTGTTGGGTTGGGATTTGTGACTGCTTATATACTCTTAAGTGCATTACACGTAGGAAGTGGTCACATTATAATGAGGTTTTTAATCATCCAATAAACCAAAGGTAACAAGACCAAATCCAAAAAGGTTGAAAAGTAGGTATGTAAAACTTTTAGTGATTTAAGGTAAACTTATGAATGGTATTAAAATTATAAAAGAACTTTTTTTCACAATGAGCATATCTTTTTTTAGATTTGAAATGCCAGCTTTAAAGTGAAACTTGTTCTTCAGTTTGAAATGCAAGCTTCTTAGCTAGGAAACAGTCATGTTTGCAATAAAAAAGTTACTATTGGTAAAAAAAAATCTTATATTTTTTGATATCAAGACTACCCTCAGGTATTAAGAGTACTCATGTCAATTCTAATCTTGATGTCTCATCCCACCTAACTAATGTTGTTGGCCCTGAGCTGGGAGATTGTTGTGCCTAGCTGACCTATCTCTATACTGGTTGCCTTCCTCCTCTCAATGTCTCACTAACCCGACTTTTTCTTCTTTCCAGGAATGCCCTCAACATTGTAAAAGATGATCTCATTGCTAAGGTGGATGAACTAACCAGGTCTGTGCACCACTCCCCCTCACTTTCCGCACCTTGCTGCTGCTGGTGATGGTCTGTGCTGTTGTTTCTCTATGTGCCACACTATCTATGTGCTGTCTCTGGTGCTCTCCTATATAGGGGAAGTTTGTGTCAATTCAACTTGGTCAATTTTTCTCTATATAATCAACTTTCATTAATTCGTACTTACTGGAAGAAAGCTAAAATCAGTCTAAATTAAAATTTGTCCAAATTTTTAACAATAGTTAGTTTATATTTTAATAAATATTTTTGTTTGATTTGGGGTAGTTTGAATGCAAATTTATTAATTGACTCTGAAGAGATCATTGGAAATTTTTACCTTCCCCCAGCCTGTTCTAATTAATGATGGCTGACTTTATTGGTATATCTCTTTTTTCTATTGTTATTTGTTTTTCATTTTGTTTCAACTTTACACATATTTATTTTAGCTGAAATTTGTGTTTTCAACTAAAATAGGTAGGTGGTTTTTTTTTTATAAAATAAATGTGCTTAATACCTTTCTAAGCCCCATGCATACTTTAAGAACTACATGAACTTGTAAATTTCAAATGAGGGTCTCTGCCAACCTAATTTATTTTTCAAAATCAGTGAGCATTCAAGTCCAATAGTAAAACCTCCACAAGTGGTGGACACCACTCTATAATGGACAGTTTCATTGCCAAAAAATTATAATGTTGAACAACTAGCTGCTTTCCAGTAAGAGAACCCCTCTAAAAGATACTTTAACTCTGCAGCTTAGTGTCTTTTAGAAAGAGGTTGTACTGTATTTCTAATGTTATTAACACACCTTACCTTATCTATAGACATCCCATCAGCCCTCAATCTGTCCACCTTTGTAAAATATAACTCTTTCTCATTCACCTGATCTCAAATGGGGAAGTTTCTTCATCTCCCAATGTTCTGTTGTTGTTGTTTCTTATCCCCTTGTGTAAAGATTACACAAATTCCATGAGTTCATGCTCCTCGAGCTGTTTTATGATGAGCAGCGGCCTCTCCCAAAGGTCCTGTTTAGTGTTATCTAATGCAAGCCAAAATGTGTTCTGGAGCTGCAGGTACCAAACTACATTTTGGGCAAGTGGGATAAATTTTGTTATTATTTTCTATCGTCAATGGCTTGAGATGGCCTGTTCTAAATCTTGTTAGTGTTGTTTGATGCTGCCTATTTCTGATTTTCAGAGCTCCTCCTGAGTCCACTCCACTGTACCAACTGTGCTTAGGTGGGATCCTCCAGTTCTTGTTTATTTTTGTTCTGGCTATTGTTTCTATTTCTTTAAAATTAAGTTTATTTTTCTGTGGCAAGGGTTCTTTTGTGCCTTTTTTCGCTAGCACATCAGCAGCTTCATTGCCTTCAATGCCAACGTGTGAGGGTATCCATTGAAGGTGAATTTTTGAGGTTTTTGAGAGTTTTTGGAGATAACCAATTATGTTCCTGCTTACTTTGTCTCTGAGTTCCCCTGTGTGACTCAAGTGTTGTATGGCACTTCTACTATCAGTAAGAATCCAGATATCTTGATAATTAGTATTTCTGATGGATTTTTTAAGGCTTCATAGATGGCTATAAGTTCTGATCTAAAGACTGAGCAAAAATCTGGGTTTCTTCTGTTCATTTTCTCAATGCCATTTGTGGTTTTGATGAGACAGCCACTGCCAGTGTGTCCTAGCTCATCTCTGCTACCATCGGTATAGATAGTTATTGCATTTTTAAGCCCAATGTTCTAAGCATGGGAGGACTGTACCTCATTTCTAGTCTTTTTCCTGACAATTTGCTAAGAGCATTGTGGTAGATCTGTCTCAAAGCTGCTTTAGTATAGATTATTCCTTTTTTTTTTTTTTTTTTTTAATAATTTCATTTTGTAGAGGACACACCTCTACAAAGGACAGTTTCTTCTCCAAAATTACTTTACCTAAGTCTTGTAATAATAATAAAAAAGGTGTGTAGTAAATAAAATTATTTGTAGGGCATTTCTTTTTTTCTTTGCCAATCATTCTATTTACTATGTTTGTTGCAATCATCATTCAAATTTTATATTAAGACTATAGTAAATGTTTCTGGTATGAAGTAGATATAATTTGTTTCTCTCTCTCTTTAAATTTAGCAGTTTATTTCTAATTATCTGATGTGTATTTTAAACTGGAATAATGGAGCTTATGCTCATGCTGACAATGCTCCTAAAACCTGTATCACAAGTAGGACAAACTTGAGTATCTTAGCAATTCTAGCATCTAATTCCATTCTTTGTTGTTGATAGCAGGTGTCAGTGAGTGTTTATGCTGTCACTCCCCTTACCATTTTTGTTTTAATAACTTTTAATTTCAAGTTAGGTAAATCTTGTTTTTACCTTACCATCAGTATAGTTTTCTAAACCACTTAAATCATTAACTCTCGAAAAAGGAATACAAACTTAATTGCTATTCAAATTTTACTCAATTTTGGCATGGTGGAATTTCAGAATAATTTGAAATGCTTATCAATCTAAAACAAGCTTCTATTATTTTTTCAGGTAAATTTTTTTTTAATTCCTCTATTGTGGTCTCCCATAGGCTAAACTAAACGATTTTTGATTTGGTGCAATTTGGAATATAGATTAGAAACATAAGGTAATCCAAATAAATAAATGGTGTGTGATGTTACTATCATCAGACAAAAATACTTGGAATGATATCTATTTTAGAATCCTATTTTCCTTGCTTTTCTTTACCCCTGCTCTGATCTGAGTTAAAAATGGAGAGTTCTCTCACAACATGGTATAGATTTTAGTGATGGTAGTTAGAATTATGAGCAAGGGCCTCTTCTCCTTTCTGCACTTAATATAAATGCTGCAACAATCTAGCCTCAGCTATTTTTCATTGCATTGGTCTGCACAGACCTTCATGAAGCTGCTCAATTTTATGGCACTTGGATTAGGAAGAAGAGAATTACGAACCCAACAAAGTTTAACTGATTCTATAGCTGTTTGTAGATAGGCCAGCAAGAATAAAATACATCTACAGCTTTTTCTCATTAATTAGAACTTGCTGGCAAAGCCAAATAAGACCCAATTTAAACCACCCCTATACCATTCATCTGATGAGTGTCTGCCTCGTTGACTAATCTTTTAATCAACTTCCTGACATTAACCTGACAGTCACAGACCAGGAGTATAGCCATGTTTTATAGATGGTCTCACTTGGAAGGTTCTATTGTGCCAATTTTCTTCCATTCTGTATCTAAATGTTGAGACCAATTCACCACACTGTGCTTGATCATAATATTTCTTGAAGAAATTCTTGTATTGTCAAATCCATGCATTCTTTAATACCATCCAGCCATCTTCCAGAACATCCTCTTCCCTGTGTCCACTCATGTTCCCAGGTTCCCTATATTTTAGCTTGTACTATAGTTGCGAGACTTTTGCTGCTTTCTATGCTTCGATTAAAGGTCTTTGACAATTCTTTCATCCACCTCTCTCTGATCTTGAACATTTCTTGGTAGCACTGAATCTCTGCAGCTCTCAGTTTATCACTTGCTTTCTTCTTAAGAGTTCCATGTTTCTCATCCAAATAGAAGAACTGACAACATATAGCTTGCATAATTACAGCTTGATGCAATTTTCATATAGGTTTTTTTTTTCATTTATTTTATTCTCACCTGTTTGATCATTGTCTACAAAGAGATGTCTCTCCAATTAACAAAATATTGTCTAACTTCTTTTAGAGATAATTAATGGCCTTTTATATTTTAGGTACTTGTATTTTTCTTTCCATGTGTCACAAAAAAATAAGCTGTTTCTGAGTTCCTGGTTTGTCCTGATGGACGACAGATACAGTGATAAATAATAAATGAGCAATTTTGGTATATTATATAGTGTAATAATGTGTGAGCTCCTGTGTGGCAGTGAGCTGGACATCCTGCGAGATGAGGTGCGCACCTACAAGGCCTCCAAGGAGAAGCTGCGGCAGAGGCTGGGGGATATGGAGGAGGAGAACAGGAAGCTCAGGGAGGAGGTGGAGAAAGCCAAGGCTCCCAAGTCTGATGATGAGGTGAGGTCAAAGTTTGTGATACCCCCCTGGCAGCTTGTATAGTTATTCTTTAATACACACACACTTTCTAAAATGGTGGATACCAGAGAAACAGCAAAGCCCATATTTTACCTGATTCAAATAAGAAGACACCTTCAGGACAGATGTGAAAACAATGTTGACTCTCTTTCTGTAATCTAGCCGACCAGTTCAACAAGTTCTGAGCATTTATGTTTGTTAAATCTATTGGTGTGTCACTGACCCCAGAGTGCTAAAAAAATCAACAGATTATAAACACAAGGTAATAAGATCAAATCCAAATAAACATTACACACTATTTATTTATTTGGTCTTATTACCTTGTGTTTATAATCTATAATCCAGATTGTGCCTTATAATCAACAGTTATAAGTTTTTTCCTCTATTTTGAAGGCACAAACATCTTTTATTTTGTATAAATGATTTCCTTCCTCTGCTTTTTATCCATAGCTCTATTTTTACTTTATTATCGATCTTATAGATAGAGGTTGCTTAGGTGGCAATCCTTATTTCTTTTGAAAAAAGACATTCCAGCCACCAAAAAAAAAATAGAATCTCTTGATTAAAGAGATGAGGACAAAGATTTTTATTGAAAAAACCTTAATAAATATAAATAATACTAATGAATGTTTTAAATTCTTTTGTCTCTAAAACCTTTCTTTCAATAGTTGATTACAGCTATTCATGTAGAAGACTGATTAGAGGTGTGTAATGCCATATTAATGATTCTTATATGGGACTTCAAACCCATTGCATTGTTGATTCAGAAAAGGTTCTCGACCTGACAGTTACTCAAAATTTATATTTATTGTGTGCAATCTAAAATAATTTCAAATTAAACATTAATAATCATTTCCACTCTCTGAGTCTGAATCAGGCAAGTATTTGTGCTGCAATAACTTGGGGCCCTGTGTATGTGCAGCAGGAAGAGGGCCCACTTGCTCAACGCAAGCGGTTCACCCGTGTGGAGATGGCCAGAATTCTTCTGGAGCGCAACCAATACAAGGAGAGGTTGATGGAACTCCAAGATGCAGTGCGGATGACTGAGATGATTAGAGCTTCCAAGAACAGTTCAGAACCTTCATTGGACCCCAAGAAATCTCGTTCCTCAATTTGGAAGTTGTAAGTTCTCTGCAAGAGGGGGTAGTCTCTCTCTCTCTCTTCCACCAAAGTCTCCAGCTAAATTTGGGTGTTTTCTTGACTTTGTGTGCCCCTGAGATGATCCGGTGCCACAGGAGGTCTGTGTGTTGTTGCACGTTGCGTTCCCACCCAGTGTTGATGTTTGTTGTACCCCTGATGTTGTACTCTAGATTGGACTGTTTGCCAGATTGTGGTGTAGTGTGTCCCATTTATTTATCATATTTTGCTGCTGCTGCTGCTCTATATTGGATATTGATTAGGAAGACATTCCCACCCTTCAGAAACCCTATCAGCATGATGCTGACCATTTCATGCTAAGATAGAGGAAATAAGTATAAAGGAAGGAATTTAAGCAGTAATGACATATAAGCATTAGTTGATTATGTCATTGTTGCACAATGGCTATTTAAATGGGGAATACATAGTAATGAAACATTGATTGTTTGAATTTTAAAACTAGAATATTACCTCTCCCTGCTTTTCTATAAAAGTCTTACCCTATATTTGAAAATGAGATATTACAAATTTTATCAATACCCAGATAGATGACATCATCACTAGTGACCCAGGCCTTCCCAACACTTTTTTTTTTGTTCACTCAAGGTTTTGTTTGTCTTTCACATAAAGGGGAATTAAAACACAACACAAAACCTAAGAAAGAGATTAGATGAATTGAGATTCTGGCAGCCTTTTTTTTCCAAGAAATTAGAGTGCTGTCTAGGCAAAGGTTTATAATGTTGATTGATGGTGGGGTAGCCAACTGTTCTATTACCTGGTCACGAGATGTCACCAGCACTAACTTTATATATATACATTAGTATTTGCCCAAGTGGCAAAAGTCCAACCCCACCATCGAGTGCAAGTAACCAAACAGAACTCTGGCTCATTTGTAAGTGCAAAAGTCGGACTGCTTTTCACATGTGTAGACATGTGGTGCACTTAAAATAAAAGCAGTTGCCAAATTCTACCCACCATGATTATCATGGCCTGTACTATGTGTACTAGGGAGATAATTAAAAAAAAAGTATTTGCCCATATTTAATAAAGCTAAACACCAAACATTCATTCTTTGATTATTTCTCTTTACTTCCTATTCAATATCTGATTACAGCAGACTTTGCTGGCATCTATCCCATCTTTATTTTATTTATTTATTTTATGTTTTTTTGCATCGATGTCTTTTATTTTATTTCTGGATGTTGCAAGCAAATGTCTTTTCTACAGCATTATGTCTTGGAAGACAGAGATATGGTAGATAGATAACCCTCCTCACACTCAAAACAAAGCTGTCCAGAGATTCCCTCATTTACTTTATAAAATGCTGGATGTTGATATTTTCATGTGATAAAATGGGATCTTTTAATAAATACACAAAATGCATTTATAGAGATTGTAGGTTGGTGGATGAGTGGTACAAACCGTTGATTTTCCATAGTCACAACCCAGGATCGGGGGGTCGGTGGAAGGCTGGTTAAACCGTTTGGTTTACGACCACTACGACCCGGGTTCGATCCCCGCATTGGACACTTTTTTCTGTTTAAAAAAAAAAAAAAAATGCTCCAATGGCCCCCCGATTCTTGCAAAAGTCCAACCCAACCAGCGATTGCAAGTAACCAAACGGGGCTCTGGCACATTTGTAAGTGCAAAGTCGAACTGCTTTCACATGTGTAGACATGTGGTGCGCTTACAGTAAAAAGCAGTCACTAACTACCCACCATGATTCTCATGGCCTGTACCACGTGTACTAGGGATAAGCAAAAAAAAAACAACCCAGGATCAAATCCTGCATTGGGCACTTTTTTCTGAAAAATAAATTGCATCAATGGCTCCCGATTCTTGCAGAAGTCCAATCCCACCAGTGAGGGAAAATAATCAAAAGGGCCTCAAAAGTCAACTGCTTTCAACATGTGTAGACATGTGGTTAACTTAGAGTAAAAACAGGGGCTATCTACTACCCACCATGATTATCTTGGCTTGTACCATGTGTACTTGGGATTTCATAAGATGTCACCAGTGAATACCTCCCTTTTTTCTTATACCCAAGTACACATAATACATGACATGATAAGTGCTGCTTTTATACTGTAAGTGGACCACTTATTTACATAAGCCATTTAATACAAGAAAATAAGACCTAATCCAAATAATTTATTAGTGTGTGACGTTTCGGCAACAACATTGTCACCATCATCAGACAAAAGAATAAATGGAAGAAAGAAATCATTTATTCTTTTGTCTGATGATGGTGACAATGTTGTTGCCGAAAAGTCACACACTAATAAATTATTTGGATTAGGTCTTTTTTCTAATATTATAATCTATAATCCAAATTGTGCTTTATCATAAGCCATTTAACTTTTGGTCTTGCAGAGTGCCAGACCATCATGTAGTTACTTGCAGTCAATGGTGGGGTTGGGCTTTTATAAGAATCTCAGAAGCCATTCAAGCAATTATTATTTTTTTCCATAAAAAAAAACGCCCAAAGTGGGATTTGACCCTGGGTCATGGTTTTTGAAAAATCAATAATTTATACAATTTTTTCACCAAACCCCTGGAATTTCTTTTAATATCAGAAAGTTTCTGAGGGAGTTTAAATAAAGAAGTGATGTTATTGGTTGATGGGTGAAGTTCTTTCAGTACAGACATTTCTCAACCAACAAGTACGATATTCTCGATGTTTGCTTCAGTTGCTGCAGCCCATTCTCAATGAGCCTAAAGTTTTCAACTTTAAAAACAAAGCTTTCAATTCTAGTCATGACTGACAACCTAATTTTCAATGATTCATTTTCCGAGTGTGGTTTTTATTTATTTTATTTTAATTTTTATTTTTGGTTATTGTTGTCTGTGTGTGCATGTCCTCTACCATCCCTGCATGCATCTGTTGCTTCTGTGTTTTTTGATTTTGTTTGGAATGGCATTTTTTTTTGGCTTGGTTCAGTTTCGGCCACTTGTTCTCGCCCAATGAGAGGCCCCCTCCCCCGCACACCAAGCATCCCTTAAGGCCTCTAGATCATGGTGGTGATGGGCCTCGCAGCTCAGCCCTGGAGACTATGAGGAAGAAGCGGCTGGGAGACCACCATCGCCATCTGGACTTTCTGGACAGCGGAGACCTGTGAGTATCTGGAATTCTGGACAGGAAATGAGCCAAAAATTTCCTCATTGGTAATAAGGTACAATTTGGTTTATACATTAGAAACAAAAGGTAATAACCCCACAAATTCAATTAAATTAATAGTGTGCAACGTTTTGGTACGGATAAAAATAGAAGGCTATTAAAAATTTCTATAAAGTGGAATCAACCCCAACTTTTGCTCCAATCGTACATATTAGAACGCCCTTTTAGAAGTACTCTATATATCTAGCTAGTTTAACATAGACTAAAAAAACTTCCAAATAAATGGGCTCATGATGCAACAAAAATATTTTTTTAAGCCATGAACTATGGTGATTGATATGATAATTTTAAAGCCAGCAATGGTTTGCATGAAAGGTTCAAAACAAAACGAAATCTAGACTTTAGAAGAATTTGTGGAAATAGAAGAAAAACACTTATTAACTTTATTTGAACAGGGCAATGCTTGAAGAGTGTTTTCAAGAAACAAGGTATTAGAGACATTTTTTCTAGTAAATTTTGTATTATATGATATGATAAAGATGTTTCAAATTAATATTTTAATATATAATTAATAAAGCTTTGCCAAGGAATTGTCTTTATATCAAAATTAGACATAGAGGTGTATATATATATGTGTGCTAATGAAAAGAACCTATCTTCAAATGTCTTCTTTTATTATTTGGTTTTAATTTGAGGAAATAGGTGAATTTAGGGAATTAAAATTAATTATTAATTATTTTAATTATTAAGAGGTAGCCTTTTCCTGTGTTTTTGGGTGTTCTTTTATTATAGAATCTAAATATTTTAAAAGTAAAAAAAAAAAAAAAAGCCAAACTGCGGCTATAGTGAACCAAAAGTTCAGTCCCCATTGGGGTTCACTATAGAGGGATTTTACTACATTTGTGATCTCATTGTAGGTGTTATTCAGATGTAGGGTGCTAGAATAGGCTAAAATACTGCAGTGATGTCAGAAGGTGACCACACAGGTTAAGTAACGAATCAAAACATCAAGACACGAATGTTTCTTTTCACAAATAACTTCTACTGTCCTTTCTGCGATGAAAAAAATATTGGGAGGGCCTGGCTCATCAGTGGTGAACCCTCCCAACGGTTTCGCCAATTTAATCTACCAGACCACCTCTTTAAAGCTCTAATACTTTATTGGATCATTCTGCTTTTATATGCTACACTAAAAGGTGGAATCTTAGAAATGGTCTTTGAGTAAACTATGGACATAAGCTTTTAGGACAGTAGAATTACATTTTAAGCATAAACACAAGAACAAGTTAGGCACAAATTAATACAAAGCAATAACGCGCCATTTATATATAACTAATGAAGACATATATAGATGGTGCGTTATTGCTTTGTATACAGGTTAAGTGTTTGGAATTGAGAAGGAAATCTAAACAGGATTTCTTAGGAGTTGAACAAATCATATGTCTGAATAATGAAGTTGAGATAAATCCACGAAGTGACAAACACCAGATAAATATATGGGAGTAAAGAAGACATCTGCAGATGTATAGAGGAAATAAAAAATATATCTTAGTGAGTGGAAAGACACCAAGGGTTGTTTAGAAGTTGATATATGGTTGAATTAATGGGATGACAAATGCAGTTGGGTATCTGGAAGTTAGCCTGTGATAGAATTAAGAGAGTAACAAACACAGTGAGGTGTCTGGAAGTTGACCTGTGGTAGAGTTAAGGGATGACAAATGCAGTTGGGTATCTGGAAGTTGGCCTGTGATAGAATTAAGGGAGTAACAAACACAGTGAGGTGTCTGGAAGTTGACCTGTGGTAGAGTTAAGGGAGTAACAAACACAGTGAGGTGTCTGGAAGTTGACCTGTGGTAGAGTTAAGGGAGTAACAAACACAGTGAGGTCTCTGGAAGTTGACCTGTGGTAGAATTAAGGGAGTAACAAACACAGTGAGGTGTCTGGAAGTTGACCTGTGGTAGAGTTAAGGGAGTAACAAACACAGTGAGGTGTCTGGAAGTTGACCTGTGGTAGAGTTAAGGGAATAACAAACACAGTGAGGTGTCTGGAAGTTGACCTGTGGTAGAGTTAAGGGAGTAACAAACACAGTGAGGTGTTTGGAATTTGACCTGTGGTAGAGATAAGGGAGTAACAAACACAGTGAGGTGTCTGGAAGTTGACCTGTGGTAGAATTAAGGGAGTAACAAACACAGTGAAGTGTCTGAAAGTTGACTTGTGGTAGAGTTAAGGGAGTAACAAACATAGTGAGGTATCTGGAAGTTGACCTGTGGTAGAGTTAAGGGAGTAACAAACACAGTGAGGTGTCTGGAAGTTGACCTGTGGTAGAGTTAAGGGAGTAACAAACACGTTCGGTATCTGGAAGTTGACCTGTGGTAGAGTTAAGGGAGTAACAAACACAGTGAGGTGTCTGGAAGTTGACCTGTGGTAGAGTTAAGGGAGTGACAAACACAGTGAGGTGTCTGGAAGTTGACCTGTGGTAGAGTTAAGGGAATAACAAACACAGTGAGGTGTCTGGAAGTTGACCTGTGGTAGAGTTAAGGGAGTAACAAACACAGTGAGGTGTCTGGAATTTGACCTGTGGTAGAGATAAGGGAGTAACAAACACAGTGAGGTGTCTGGAATTTGACCTGTGGTAGAGATAAGGGAGTAACAAACACAGTGAGGTGTCTGGAAATTGACCTGTGGTAGAGTTAAGGGATGACAAATGCAGTTGGGTATCTGGAAGTTGGCCTGTGATAGAATTAAGAGAGTAACAAACACAGTGAGGTGTCTGGAAGTTGACCTGTGGTAGAGTTAAGGGAGTAACAAACACAGTGAGGTGTCTGGAAGTTGACCTGTGGTAGAGTTAAGGGAGTAACAAACACAGTGAGGTCTCTGGAAGTTGACCTGTGGTAGAATTAAGGGAGTAACAAACACAGTGAGGTGTCTGGAAGTTGACCTGTGGTAGAGTTAAGGGAGTAACAAACACAGTGAGGTGTCTGGAAGTTGACCTGTGGTAGAGTTAAGGGAATAACAAACACAGTGAGGTGTCTGGAAGTTGACCTGTGGTAGAGTTAAGGGAGTAACAAACACAGTGAGGTGTTTGGAATTTGACCTGTGGTAGAGATAAGGGAGTAACAAACACAGTGAGGTGTCTGGAAGTTGACCTGTGGTAGAATTAAGGGAGTAACAAACACAGTGAAGTGTCTGAAAGTTGACTTGTGGTAGAGTTAAGGGAGTAACAAACATAGTGAGGTATCTGGAAGTTGACCTGTGGTAGAGTTAAGGGAGTAACAAACACAGTGAGGTGTCTGGAAGTTGACCTGTGGTAGAGTTAAGGGAGTAACAAACACGTTCGGTATCTGGAAGTTGACCTGTGGTAGAGTTAAGGGAGTAACAAACACAGTGAGGTGTCTGGAAGTTGACCTGTGGTAGAGTTAAGGGAGTGACAAACACAGTGAGGTGTCTGGAAGTTGACCTGTGGTAGAGTTAAGGGAATAACAAACACAGTGAGGTGTCTGGAAGTTGACCTGTGGTAGAGTTAAGGGAGTAACAAACACAGTGAGGTGTCTGGAATTTGACCTGTGGTAGAGATAAGGGAGTAACAAACACAGTGAGGTGTCTGGAATTTGACCTGTGGTAGAGATAAGGGAGTAACAAACACAGTGAGGTGTCTGGAAATTGACCTGTGGTAGAGTTAAGGGATGACAAATGCAGTTGGGTATCTGGAAGTTGGCCTGTGATAGAATTAAGAGAGTAACAAACACAGTGAGGTGTCTGGAAGTTGACCTGTGGTAGAGTTAAGGGATGACAAATGCAGTTGGGTATCTGGAAGTTGGCCTGTGATAGAATTAAGGGAGTAACAAACACAGTGAGGTGTCTGGAAGTTGACCTGTGGTAGAGTTAAGGGAGTAACAAACACAGTGAGGTGTCTGGAAGTTGACCTGTGGTAGAGTTAAGGGAGTAACAAACACAGTGAGGTGTCTGGAAGTTGACCTGTGGTAGAGTTAAGGGAATAACAAACACAGTGAGGTGTCTGGAAGTTGACCTGTGGTAGAGTTAAGGGAGTAACAAACACAGTGAGGTGTCTGGAATTTGACCTGTGGTAGAGATAAGGAAGTAACAAACACAGTGAGGTGTCTGAAAGTTGACCTGTGGTAGAATTAAGGGAGTGACAAACACAGTGAGGTGTCTGGAAGTTGACCTGTGGTAGAGTTAAGGGAATAACAAACACAGTGAGGTGTCTGGAAGTTGACCTGTGGTAGAGTTAAGGGAGTAACAAACACAGTGAGGTGTCTGGAATTTGACCTGTGGTAGAGATAAGGGAGTAACAAACACAGTGAGGTGTCTGGAATTTGACCTGTGGTAGAGATAAGGGAGTAACAAACACAGTGAGGTGTCTGGAAGTTGACCTGTGGTAGAATTAAGGGAGTAACAAACACAGTGAGGTGTCTGGAAGTTGACCTGTGGTAGAGTTAAGGGATGACAAATGCAGTTGGGTATCTGGAAGTTGGCCTGTGATAGAATTAAGAGAGTAACAAACACAGTGAGGTGTCTGGAAGTTGACCTGTGGTAGAGTTAAGGGATGACAAATGCAGTTGGGTATCTGGAAGTTGGCCTGTGATAGAATTAAGGGAGTAACAAACACAGTGAGGTGTCTGGAAGTTGACCTGTGGTAGAGTTAAGGGAGTAACAAACACAGTGAGGTGTCTGGAAGTTGACCTGTGGTAGAGTTAAGGGAGTAACAAACACAGTGAGGTCTCTGGAAGTTGACCTGTGGTAGAATTAAGGGAGTAACAAACACAGTGAGGTGTCTGGAAGTTGACCTGTGGTAGAGTTAAGGGAGTAACAAACACAGTGAGGTGTCTGGAAGTTGACCTGTGGTAGAGTTAAGGGAATAACAAACACTGAGGTGTCTGGAAGTTGACCTGTGGTAGAGTTAAGGGAGTAACAAACACAGTGAGGTGTCTGGAATTTGACCTGTGGTAGAGATAAGGGAGTAACAAACACAGTGAGGTGTCTGGAAGTTGACCTGTGGTAGAATTAAGGGAGTAACAAACACAGTGAGGTGTCTGAAAGTTGACTTGTGGTAGAGTTAAGGGAGTAACAAACATAGTGAGGTATCTGGAAGTTGACCTGTGGTAGAGTTAAGGGAGTAACAAACACAGTGAGGTGTCTGGAAGTTGACCTGTGGTAGAGTTAAGGGAGTAACAAACACGTTCGGTATCTGGAAGTTGACCTGTGGTAGAGTTAAGGGAGTAACAAACACAGTGAGGTGTCTGGAAGTTGACCTGTGGTAGAGTTAAGGGAGTAACAAACACGTTCGGTATCTGGAAGTTGACCTGTGGTAGAGTTAAGGGAGTAACAAACACAGTGAGGTGTCTGGAAGTTGACCTGTGGTAGAGTTAAGGGAGTGACAAACACAGTGAGGTGTCTGGAAGTTGACCTGTGGTAGAGTTAAGGGAATAACAAACACAGTGAGGTGTCTGGAAGTTGACCTGTGGTAGAGTTAAGGGAGTAACAAACACAGTGAGGTGTCTGGAATTTGACCTGGGGTAGAGATAAGGGAGTAACAAACACAGTGAGGTGTCTGGAAGTTGACCTGTGGTAGAATTAAGGGAGTAACAAACATAGTGAGGTATCTGGAATTTGACCTGTGGTAGAGTTAAGGGAGTAACAAACACAGTGAGGTGTCTGGAAGTTGACCTGTGGTAGAGTTAAGGGAGTAACAAACACGTTCGGTATCTGGAAGTTGACCTGTGGTAGAGTTAAGGGAGTAACAAACACAGTGAGGTGTCTGGAAGTTGACCTGTGGTAGAGTTAAGGGAGTGACAAACACAGTGAGGTGTCTGGAAGTTGACCTGTGGTAGAGTGAAGGGAGTAACAAACACAGTGAGGTGTCTGGAAGTTGACCTGTGGTAGAATTAAGGGAGTAACAAACCCAGTGAGGTGTCTGGAAGTTGACCTGTGGTAGAATTAAGGGAGTAATAAACACGTTAGGTATCTGGAAGTTGACCTGTGGTAGAGATAAGGGAGTAACAAACACAGTGAGGTGTCTGGAAGTTGACCTGTGGTAGAGTTGGAGTAACAAACACAGTGAGGTGTCTGGAAGTTGACCTGTGGTAGAGTTAAGGGAGTAACAAACACAGTGAGGTCTCTGGAAGTTGACCTGTGGTAGAATTAAGGGAGTAACAAACACAGTGAGGTGTCTGGAAGTTGACCTGTGGTAGAGTTAAGGGAGTGACAAACACAGTGAGGTGTCTGGAAGTTGACCTGTGGTAGAGTTAAGGGAGTAACAAACACAGTGAGGTGTCTGGAAGTTGACCTGTGGTAGAATTAAGGGAGTAACAAACCCAGTGAGGTGTCTGGAAGTTGACCTGTGGTAGAATTAAGGGAGTAATAAACACGTTAGGTATCTGGAAGTTGACCTGTGGTAGAATTAAGGGAGTAACAAACATAGTGAGGTATCTGGAAGTTGATCTGTGGTAGAGTTAAGGGAGTAACATACACAGTGAGGTGTCTGGAAGTTGACCTGTGGTAGAGTTAAGGGAGTAACAAACACGTTCGGTATCTGGAAGTTGACCTGTGGTAGAGTTAAGGGAGTAACAAACACAGTGAGGTGTCTGGAAGTTGACCTGTGGTAGAGTTAAGGGAGTGACAAACACAGTGAGGTGCCTGGAAGTTGACCTGTGGTAGAGGTATGGGAGTAACAAACACAGTGAGGTGTCTGGAAGTTGACCTGTGGTAGAGTTAAGGGAGTAACAAACACAGTGAGGTGTCTGGAAGTTGACCTGTGGTAGAGATAAGGGAGTAACAAACACAGTGAGGTGTCTGGAAGTTGACCTGTGGTAGAATTAAAGGAGTAACAAACACAGTGAGGTGTCTGAAAGTTGACTTGTGGTAGAGTTAAGGGAGTAACAAACATAGTTAGGTATCTGGAAGTTGACCTGTGGTAGAGTTAAGGGAGTAACAAACACAGTGAGGTGTCTGGAAGTTGACCTGTGGTAGAGTTAAGGGAGTAACAAACACGTTCGGTATCTGGAAGTTGACCTGTGGTAGAGTTAAGGGAGTAACAAACACAGTGAGGTGTCTGGAAGTTGACCTGTGGTAGAGTTAAGGGAGTGACAAACACAGTGAGGTGTCTGGAAGTTGACCTGTGGTAGAGTTAAGGGAGTAACAAACACAGTGAGGTGTCTGGAAGTTGACCTGTGGTAGAGTTAAGGGAGTAACAAACACGTTCGGTATCTGGAAGTTGACCTGTGGTAGAGTTAAGGGAGTAACAAACACAGTGAGGTGTCTGGAAGTTGACCTGTGGTAGAGTTAAGGGAGTGACAAACACAGTGAGGTGTCTGGAAGTTGACCTGTGGTAGAGTTAAGGGAGAAACAAACACAGTGAGGTGTCTGGAATTTGGCCTGTGGTAGAGATAAGGGAGTAACAAACACAGTGAGGTGTCTGGAATTTGACCTGTGGTAGAGATAAGGGAGTAACAAACACAGTGAGGTGTCTGGAAGTTGACCTGTGGTAGAATTAAGGGAGTAACAAACACAGTGAGGTGTCTGGAAGTTGACCTGTGGTAGAGTTAAGGGATGACAAATGCAGTTGGGTATCTGGAAGTTGGCCTGTGATAGAATTAAGAGAGTAACAAACACAGTGAGGTGTCTGGAAGTTGACCTGTGGTAGAGTTAAGGGATGACAAATGCAGTTGGGTATCTGGAAGTTGGCCTGTGATAGAATTAAGGGAGTAACAAACACAGTGAGGTGTCTGGAAGTTGACCTGTGGTAGAGTTAAGGGAGTAACAAACACAGTGAGGTGTCTGGAAGTTGACCTGTGGTAGAGTTATGGGAGTAACAAACACAGTGAGGTCTCTGGAAGTTGACCTGTGGTAGAATTAAGGGAGTAACAAACACAGTGAGGTGTCTGGAAGTTGACCTGTGGTAGAGTTAAGGGAGTAACAAACACAGTGAGGTGTCTGGAAGTTGACCTGTGGTAGAGTTAAGGGAATAACAAACACTGAGGTGTCTGGAAGTTGACCTGTGGTAGAGTTAAGGGAGTAACAAACACAGTGAGGTGTCTGGAATTTGACCTGTGGTAGAGATAAGGGAGTAACAAACACAGTGAGGTGTCTGGAAGTTGACCTGTGGTAGAATTAAGGGAGTAACAAACACAGTGAGGTGTCTGAAAGTTGACTTGTGGTAGAGTTAAGGGAGTAACAAACATAGTGAGGTATCTGGAAGTTGACCTGTGGTAGAGTTAAGGGAGTAACAAACACAGTGAGGTGTCTGGAAGTTGACCTGTGGTAGAGTTAAGGGAGTAACAAACACGTTCGGTATCTGGAAGTTGACCTGTGGTAGAGTTAAGGGAGTAACAAACACAGTGAGGTGTCTGGAAGTTGACCTGTGGTAGAGTTAAGGGAGTAACAAACACGTTCGGTATCTGGAAGTTGACCTGTGGTAGAGTTAAGGGAGTAACAAACACAGTGAGGTGTCTGGAAGTTGACCTGTGGTAGAGTTAAGGGAGTGACAAACACAGTGAGGTGTCTGGAAGTTGACCTGTGGTAGAGTTAAGGGAATAACAAACACAGTGAGGTGTCTGGAAGTTGACCTGTGGTAGAGTTAAGGGAGTAACAAACACAGTGAGGTGTCTGGAATTTGACCTGTGGTAGAGATAAGGGAGTAACAAACACAGTGAGGTGTCTGGAAGTTGACCTGTGGTAGAATTAAGGGAGTAACAAACACAGTGAGGTATCTGGAAGTTGACCTGTGGTAGAGTTAAGGGAGTAACAAACACAGTGAGGTGTCTGGAAGTTGACCTGTGGTAGAGTTAAGGGAGTAACAAACACATTCGGTATCTGGAAGTTGACCTGTGGTAGAGTTAAGGGAGTAACAAACACAGTGAGGTGTCTGGAAGTTGACCTGTGGTAGAGTTAAGGGAGTGACAAACACAGTGAGGTGTCTGGAAGTTGACCTGTGGTAGAGTGAAGGGAGTAACAAACACAGTGAGGTGTCTGGAAGTTGACCTGTGGTAGAGTTAAGGAGTAACAAACACAGTGAGGTGTCTGGAAGTTGACCTGTGGTAGAGTTAAGGGAGTAATAAACACGTTAGGTCTCTGGAAGTTGACCTGTGGTAGAGATAAGGGAGTAACAAACACAGTGAGGTGTCTGGAAGTTGACCTGTGGTAGAGTTAGGAGTAACAAACACAGTGAGGTGTCTGGAAGTTGACCTGTGGTAGAGTTAAGGGAGTAACAAACACAGTGAGGTGTCTGGAAGTTGACCTGTGGTAGAATTAAGGAGTAACAAACACAGTGAGGTGTCTGGAAGTTGACCTGTGGTAGAGTTAAGGGAGTGACAAACACAGTGAGGTGTCTGGAAGTTGACCTGTGGTAGAGTTAAGGGAGTAACAAACACAGTGAGGTGTCTGGAAGTTGACCTGTGGTAGAGTTAAGGGAGTAACAAACACAGTGAGGTGTCTGGAAGTTGACCTGTGGTAGAGTTAAGGGAGTAATAAACACGTTAGGTATCTGGAAGCTGACCTGTGGTAGAAGTTAAGGGAGTAACAAACACAGTGAGGTATCTGGAAGTTGATCTGTGGTAGAGTTAAGGGAGTAACAAACACAGTGAGGTGTCTGGAAGTTGACCTGTGGTAGAGTTAAGGGAGTAACAAACACGTTAGGTATCTGGAAGTTGACCTGTGGTAGAGTTAAGGGAGTAACAAACACAGTGAGGTGTCTGGAAGTTGACCTGTGGTAGAGTTAAGGGAGTAACAAACACAGTGAGGTGTCTGGAAGTTGACCTGTGGTAGAAGTTAAGGGAGTAACAAACACAGTGAGGTGTCTGGAAGTTGACCTGTGGTAGAGTTAAGGGAGTAACAAACACAGTGAGGTGTCTGGAAGTTGACCTGTGGTAGAGTTAAGGGAGTAACAAACACAGTGAGGTGTCTGGAAGTTGACCTGTGGTAGAGTTAAGGGAGTAACAAACACAGTGAGGTGTCTGGAAGTTGACCTGTGGTAGAGTTAAGGGAGTAACAAACACAGTGAGGTGTCTGGAAGTTGACCTGTGGTAGAGTTAAGGGAGTGACAAACACAGTGAGGTGTCTGGAAGTTGACCTGTGGTAGAGTTAAGGGAGTAACAAACACAGTGAGGTGTCTGGAAGTTGACCTGTGGTAGAGTTAAGGGAGTAACAAACACAGTGAGGTGTCTGGAAGTTGACCTGTGGTAGAGTTAAGGGAGTAACAAACACAGTGAGGTATCTGGAAGTTGACCTGTGGTAGAGTTAAGGGAGTAACAAACACAGTGAGGTGTCTGGAAGTTGACCTGTGGTAGAGTTAAGGGAGTAACAAACACAGTGAGGTGTCTGGAAGTTGACCTGTGGTAGAGTTAAGGGAGTAACAAACACAGTGAGGTGTCTGGAAGTTGACCTGTGGTAGAGTTAAGGGAGTAACAAACACAGTGAGGTGTCTGGAAGTTGACCTGTGGTAGAGTTAAGGGAGTAACAAACACAGTGAGGTGTCTGGAAGTTGACCTGTGGTAGAGTTAAGGGAGTAACAAACACAGTGAGGTGTCTGGAAGTTGACCTGTGGTAGAGTTAAGGGAGTGACAAACACAGTGAGGTGTCTGAAGTTGACCTGTGGTAGAGTTAAGGGAATAACAAACACAGTGAGGTGTCTGGAAGTTGACCTGTGGTAGAGTTAGGGAGTAACAAACACAGTGAGGTGTCTGGAAGTTGACCTGTGGTAGAGTTAAGGGAGTAACAAACACAGTGAGGTGTCTGGAAGTTGACCTGTGTAGAGTTAAGGGAGTAACAAACACAGTGAGGTGTCTGGAAGTTGACCTGTGGTAGAGTTAAGGGAGTAACAAACACAGTGAGGTGTCTGGAAGTTGACCTGTGTAGAGTTAAGGGAGTAACAAACAGCGTGCGGTATCTGGAAGTTGACCTGTGGATAGAATTAAGGGAGTAACAAACACAGTGAGGTGTCTGGAAGTTGACCTGTGGTAGAGTTAAGGGAGTAACAAACACAGTGAGGTATCTGGAAGTTGACCTGTGATAGAATTAAGGGAGTAACAAACAGAGTGAGGTGTCTGGAAGTTGACCTGTGGTAGAGTTAAGGGAGTAACAAAAACAGTGAGGTGTCTGGAAATTGACCTGTGGTAGAGTTAAGGGAGTAACAAACACAGTGAGGTGTCTGGAAGTTGACCTGTGGTAGAATTAAGGGAGTAACAAACAGAGTGAGGTGTCTGGAAGTTGACCTGTGGTAGAGTTAAGGGAGTAACAAAAACAGTGAGGTGTCTGGAAAGTTGACCTGTGGTAGAGTTAAGGAGTAACAAACACAGTGAGGTGTCTGGAAGTTGACCTGTGTAGAGTTAAGGGAGTAACAAACACAGTGAGGGTATCTGGAAGTTGACCTGTGGTAGAGTTAAGGGAGTAACAAACACAGTGAGGTGTCTGGAAGTTGACCTGTGGTAGAGTTAAGGGAGTAATAATCACGTTAGGTATCTGGAAGTTGAACTGTGGTAGAGTTAAGGGAGTAACAAACACAGTGAGGTGTCTGGAAGTTGGCCTGTGGTAGAGTTAAGGGAGTAACAAACCCAGTGAGGTATCTGGAAGTTGACCTGTGGTAGAGTTAAGGGAGTAACAAACACAGTGAGGTGTCTGGAAGTTGACCTGTGATAGAATTAAGGGAGTAACAAACACAGTGAGGTGTCTGGAAGTTGACCTGTGGTAGAGTTGGAGTAACAAACACAGTGAGGTGTCTGGAAGTTGACCTGTGGTAGAATTAAGGGAATAACAAACACAGTGAGGTGTCTGGAAGTTGGCCTGTGATAGAATTAAGGGAGTAACAAACACAGTGAGGTATCTGGAAGTTGACCTGTGGTAGAGTTAAGGGAGTAACAAACACAGTGAGGTGTCTGGAAGTTGACCTGTGGTAGAGTTAAGGGAGTAATAATCACGTTAGGTATCTGGAAGTTGAACTGTGGTAGAGTTAAGGGAGTAACAAACACAGTGAGGTGTCTGGAAGTTGGCCTGTGGTAGAGTTAAGGGAGTAACAAACCCAGTGAGGTATCTGGAAGTTGACCTGTGGTAGAGTTAAGGGAGTAACAAACACAGTGAGGTGTCTGGAAGTTGACCTGTGATAGAATTAAGGGAGTAACAAACACAGTGAGGTGTCTGGAAGTTGACCTGTGGTAGAGTTGGAGTAACAAACACAGTGAGGTGTCTGGAAGTTGACCTGTGGTAGAATTAAGGGAATAACAAACACAGTGAGGTGTCTGGAAGTTGACCTGTGGTAGAGTTAAGGGAGTAATAAACACGTTAGGTATCTGGAAGTTGACCTGTGGTAGAGTTAAGGGAGTAACAAACACAGTGAGGTGTCTGGAAATTGGCCTGTGGTAGAGTTAAGGGAGTAACAAACCCAGTGAGGTTTCTGGAAGTTGACCTGTGGTAGAGTTAAGGGAGTAACAAACACAGTGAGGTGTCTGGAAGTTGACCTGTGATAGAATTAAGGGAGTAACAAACACAGTGAGATGTCTGGAAGTTGACCTGTGGTAGAGTTGGAGTAACAAACACAGTGAAGTGTCTGGAAGTTGACCTGTGATAGAATTAAGGGAGTAACAAACACAGTGAGGTGTCTGGAAGTTGACCTGTGATAGAATTAAGGGAGTAACAAACACAGTGAGGTGTCTGGAAGTTGACCTGTGGTAGAATTATGGGAGTAACAAACATAGTGAGGTGTCTGGAAGTTGACCTGTGATAGAGTTAAGGGAATTACAAACACAGTGAGGTGTCTGGAAGTTGACCTGTGGTAGAGTTAAGGGAGTAATAAACACGTTAGGTATCTGGAAGTTGACCTGTGGTAGAGTTAAGGGAGAAACAAACACAGTGAGGTGTCTGGAAGTTGGCCTGTGGTAGAGTTAAGGGAGTAACAAACACAGTGAGGTGTCTGGAAGTTGACCTGTGGTAGAGTTAAGGGAGTGACCAACACAGTGAGGTGTCTGGGAGTTGACCTGTGGTAGAGTTAAGGGAGTAACAAACACAGTGAGGTGTCTGGAAGTTGACCTGTGGTAGAGTTAAGGGAGTAACAAACACAGTGAGGTGTCTGGAAGTTGACCTGTGATAGAATTAAGGGAGTAACAAACACAGTGAGGTGTCTGGAAGTTGACCTGGGGTAGAGTTAAGGGAGTAACAAACACAGTGAGGTGGTTGGAAGTTGACCTGTGGTAGAGTTAAGGGAGTAACAAACACAGTGAGGTGTCTGGAAGTTGACCTGTGGTAGAGTTAAGGGAGTAACAAACACAGTGAGGTGTCTGGAAGTTGACCTGTGGTATAGTTAAGGGAGTAACAAACACAGTGAGGTATCTGGAAGTTGACCTGTGGTAGAGTTAAGGGAGTAACAAACACAGTGAGGTGTCTGGAAGTTGGCCTGTGATAGAATTAAGGGAGTAATAAACACGGTAGGTATCTAGAAGTTGACCTGTGGTAGAGTTAAGGGAGTAACAAACACAGTGAGGTGTCTGGAAGTTGACCTGTGGTAGAGTTAAGGGAGTAACAAACACAGTGAGGTGTCTGGAAGTTGACCTGTGTTAGAATTAAGGGAATAACAAACACAGTGAGGTGTCTGGAAGTTGACCTGTGGTAGAGTTAAGGGAGTAACAAACACAGTGAGGTGTCTGGAAGTTGACCTGTGGTAGAGTTAAGGGAGTGACAAACACAGTGAGGTGTCTGGAAGTTGACCTGTGGTAGAGTTAAGGGAATAACAAACACAGTGAGATATCTGGAAGTTGACCTGTGGTAGAGTAAAGGGAGTGACCAACACAGTGAGGTGTCTGGGAGTTGACCTGTGGTAGAATTAAGGGAATAACAAAGACTGTGAGGTGTCTGGAAGTTGACCTGTGGTAGAGTTAAGGGAGTAACAAACACAGTGAGGTGTCTGGAAGTTGACCTGTGGTAGAGTTAAGGGAATAACAAACACAGTGAGGTATCTGGAAGTTGACCTGTGGTAGAATTAAGGGAGTAACAAACACGGTGAGGTGTCTGGAAGTTGACCTGTGGTAGAATTAAGGGAGTAACAAACACAGTGAGGTGTCTGGAAGTTGACCTGTGTTAGAGTTAAGGGAGTAACAAACATAGATGACCTGTGGTAGAGTTAAGGGAGTAACAAACACAGTTAGGTGTCTGGAAGTTGACCTGTGGTAGAATTAATGGAATAACAAACACAGTGAGGTATCTGGAAGTTGACCTGTGGTAGAGTTAAGGGAGTAACAAACACAGTGAGGTGTCTGGAAGTTGACCTGTGGTAGAATTAAGGGAGTAACAAACACAGTGAGGTATCTGGAAGTTGACTTGTGGTAGAGTTAAGGGAGTAACAAACACAGTGAGGTGTCTGGAAGTTGACCTGTGTTAGAGTTAAGGGAGTAAAAAACATAGATGTCCTGTGGTAGAGTTAAGGGAGTAACAAACATAGATGACCTGTGGTAGAGTTAAGGGAATAACAAACACAGTGAGGTGTCTGGAAGTTGACCTGTGGTAGAGTTAAGGGAGTAACAAACACAGGGAGGTGTCTGGAAGTTGACCTGTGGTAGAGTTAAGGGAGTGACAAACACAGTGAGGTGTCTGGGAGTTGACCTGTGGTAGAATTAAGGGAATAACAAACACAGTGAGGTATCTGGAAGTTGACCTGTGGTAGAGTTAAGGGAGTAACAAACACAGTTAGGTGTCTGGAAGTTGACCTGTGGTAGAATTAAGGGAGTAACAAACACAGTGAGGTGTCTGGAAGTTGACCTGTGGTAGAGTTAAGGGAGTAACAAACACAGTGAGGTGTCTGGAAGTTGACCTGTGTTAGAGATAAGGGAGTAACAAACATAGATGACCTGTGGTAGAGTTAAGGGAGTAACAAACACAGTTAGGTGTCTGGAAGTTGACCTGTGGTAGAGTTAAGGGAGTAACAAACACAGTGAGGTGTCTGGAAGTTGACCTGTGTTAGAGTTAAGGGAGTAAAAAACAGATGACCTGTGGTAGAGTTAAGGGAGTAACAAACACAGTGAGGTGTCTGGAAGTTGACCTGTGTTAGAGTTAAGGGAGTAAAAAACATAGATGACCTGTGGTAGAGTTAAGGGAGTAACAAACATAGATGACCTGTGGTAGAGTTAAGGGAATAACAAACACAGTGAGGTGTCTGGAAGTTGACCTGTGTTAGAGTTAAGGGAGTAACAAACACAGGGAGGTGTCTGGAAGTTGACCTGTGGTAGAGTTAAGGGAGTGACAAACACAGTGAGGTGTCTGGGAGTTGACCTGTGGTAGAATTAAGGGAATAACAAACACAGTGAGGTATCTGGAAGTTGACCTGTGGTAGAGTTAAGGGAGTAACAAACACAGTTAGGTGTCTGGAAGTTGACCTGTGGTAGAATTAAGGGAGTAACAAACACAGTGAGGTGTCTGGAAGTTGACCTGTGGTAGAGTTAAGGGAGTAACAAACACAGTGAGGTGTCTGGAAGTTGACCTGTGTTAGAGTTAAGGGAGTAACAAACATAGATGACCTGTGGTAGAGTTAAGGGAGTGGCAAACACAGCTGAGTGTCTTGATGTTGACCTGTGTTGTGGCAGGGGGAATGAGAAGTTGACCCAGCAGCGAGCCAGGGAGAGACAGACCCAGTTCAAGAATGTGCGAGCCTATGTCTCCAAAGATGGCCAGGGCAGGATGCGAGCCTACGGTTGGAGTCTACCCACCCAAGGGGAGGAAGGGGAAGACAGCAAGCCATCTTCATCCGCTGTGCCAGTCCCCGTCTACTGCAAACCTCTGATGGAGTCCAAACCTGGCCTCAAGGTAACCACTCTTGGTCTTGAAATCAAAACTGACTCTTCCTCTTATTAAAGTGACATTTCCCAGCGTACAAGTGAACTCTTGAAATTTGGTGAACACATTTTTATCTTATTTTGTAAATTTTAATCTATGCAGAAGTTGAAAAATATATAGTGAGTAGTTTTGGTTTTTACCTCGAGAAGTGTTACAATTTCAATAAGCTTTTAGTAGTAGAAGGAATGTTCTGTAATGTTATCCATTTGTTAAAATCCAAATATTTTGTGTCGCAGGTGTGGTGTGCCACAGGTGTGGACTTGACTGGAGGCCGAACCACAGATACCCCTGAACTTCAGGTACTTCTCATCCTTTAGTCCCAGTTTACTCTCAATAGTTAGTGAATATACATAACCAACACTTCTGAAATTCAAAAGATAAACATATATTTCTTTTACAATGCATATTTCATGTATACACTAAATCTCCGTATTAAATACTGTAGCTAATGGGATC
>CP092863.1:43746675-43783375 GCA_030710605.1 Cordylochernes scorpioides | reverse complement strand
AAAACTAATCAATTTTATTAAGGACTGAATTTGCTGGGGAATCTAAGCTGATTATTAAAGAGGTTCGCTGATTATCTGTATTATTAGCAGGCTATGTTCAGGCCTAGTAAACAGTCTGCACCTTAACCCTATCGATGCGAGAGCCGATATAATCGGCCCGGCTGCTTTAAAGCGGAAGTGCATAAGCCGATATAATCGGCCCGCGTAAGCAGGGTCATTTCCCCCCCTTTTGTTGACTCAGCTTTTTCGTCTGCTATTTTTAGATATAGGGGGGGCTTCAGGTCATCTCCCTCTCTCGTTCTGATTGGTTGAAGGCATTGTTTATTGCCGCTACTTATATTTCAAGTTCGCGCGCTCTCAAATGGCCTCCGACGGTGACTCCTCTCTTTCCCTCTCTAATGTAAGTGATTCCTCTACTGAAATCTATAGTTTAGAATCGGAATCAGATTCTAGCGATTCTGAAGACATTCCGAATGCAAATCCTTGGCTACCTGTCTACAAAAACCAGCCAGAATGACTCTTATATAGATTCACCCCTGCTACCCTCTCCAGCACCCTCCCAGCTCCTGATGCTCACCCTTCCGAATATTTTTATTTATTTATGACTCCCTCACTGCTACAGTCTATTGTAGACCAAACAAATATATATGCCTCCCAATATATTTCGGCAAATAGGTCCACTGCAAAGCCAAGGTCCAGGTTTTTGAATTGGACCAACACCAACTTGGATGAGATGGAGGCCGTTTTAGGCCTTATCCTGAACATGGGCTTGATAAAAAAGCGGAGAATTTTTGAATATTGGAATAAAAGAAATTGGTCCCAAGATACTCCTGCTTTCTTTAGAATCCCAAGGGATAGATTTTGGTTAATTTTAAAGTTTCTTCACCTCAACAACAATCCAAACGACACTAAAGTGGACCCTTTATTCAAAGTTTCTCCTGTTTTAGAAAGCCTCAACAAATCTTTTCTGAAGTATTACTTCCCTGATAGGAATCTCAGTATAGATGAATCCCTTGTAAAACAAAAAAATAGAACCCAAAAGAGGCAATATATCCCCAAATCCCATGCCAAATTTGGAATCAAACACTGGGTCCTATGTGAAGCTCAAAGTGGCTACACCCTCCAGTTTGACATCTATGCGGGAAAGGCCGCCTCCACACCTTCTTCTTCTAAAGGGTTGGCAATTGATGTGGTATTCAGGCTAGTAAATAATGCCAATTTACTAGATAAAGGATACCACATCATATGCGACAACTTCTACACATCTGTGGATCTGGCTCTGGACCTGTATGCAAGAAGGACCTATTTGACAGGAACCATGAGGCTAAATAGACGAAGTCTGCCGTCGTCAATTAGAAGCAAGAAACTCCAGCCTTCAGAGAAACTCTATCGCTTTAGAGATCCAGTTTTGCTCTTGAGATGGAGAGAAAAACGTTCCCAAAAGAAGCCGGTCATCCTACTCTCAACAAAGATGCATGCTTCCTCAGATGAAGTTACCACAGCTTCTGGAAGATCTGTAACAATGCCTGCAATGGTGCAGGAGTACAATAAAGGAATGGGAGGGGTGGATCTTTCCGACCAGATGCTAAACACATATATAGATGAGAGAAGATCGCTCAAATGGTGGAAGAAAGTTTTTTTCAGCATGGTCTTCAGGGCCATGATAAACTCATATATCATTTATAAAAAAAACTGCCCTAACCCAATTGATCGATTTCACTTCCATATTGAGATAGTGGAGGCATTGATTATGATGGCCGGAAACCATCGACATCCTCCCTTCCACGTGCTCCAACTCCAAAGCATAGCATGGAGAGACTGCCTGAGAGAAAGGAACAAAATTGTATAGTTTGTTCTCCTCAGTTGAAAAGGTGAAAAAGGACCCGCTATCACTGCATCGTCTGCAAGAAGGGAGTATGCCCTGGAGAATGCTGGGAGCAACATGTAAATAGCTAATATTTTATTTTTGTTCGTTTTATTATACATTTTATATATACCTCTCATTTTTCAAAATTTTTTTTTTCTTAATGTAAATATTAAAAATTTTGCATTGTTTATATCAAATTTAGGATTTTATATAATCTTTGATGTATATTCAATCATTTCTCAATCATAAACTATTAAAATATTGTAATTTTAGAAGCGTTTTATTAAAATATACCAGCACAACAGATTGATCAATTATATGACGCAAGCTTCAGTGAGCATGCGCAGTAGAAGTGCGCAATGATAGGGTTAAGATAAAAGTTTTTTTTTTTTTGATTGAACATATAATTCAGAGAACACTTTATGTCCATCTACAATGTACCCAAGGTATTTCTTTGACACAAAAAAATTGGAGGAAGGATCTAGGAAGTACCTAGAGACTCTCCAATAGTAAGCCTCAGAGAACTGACAGTGGTGGTGGTGCAGCAAGGATCACTGAGCTCCCAAGTCTGGGTGGGAGCCAGCGAGGCAGGGGGCTCCAGTTGTATCCTGGTATTGGATGCCAACCGTCCCAGCGAAGTCCTTGAATTCTTCCCCCTGGAGCAGTGTTCTGACCTGCTGGCCATTGTTTCTGTGCCAGGTACTTACTGCAGACAGCCACTTGCAGGCCTTAGCCACCACAGACTGGTGTGTCTAGGAGCCAATCTGGGGGACACCCAGGCAAACAGGATCGTGGCCTCGCAGAGCTGTGAGGAGGAGGAGCCTCGCGTAGGAGCAGTCACCCTCATGCCACTCCCGCAGTCAGCTACACCTTCCGAGCCCTCAGGTTGGTGGCCTTCCCACTTGTTAGCACAAGTCTGCACTACAACACCATTTTGGCCTCCAAATTGTTTTAAGAAACCTATTTTTGATTCTTAAACTATATAATATATCCACTCAAATTAATTGGGGTGCTTCCATTAATCCTAATCAATGTGGATGTTTATTTAAAATGCATCAAAAGCAGGGGAGGTGTAACCCAAAAAACCTGGATGTAAAAAAAACTGTACCAATTTTAGACTCCAACACTGTCTTAAGGACTGCCAAGAAATCCTGAAAAGAGATATGACTAATGGCTGATTTAAAATTGGAACTTGATGAGCGTAATCTTGATGGCCCTTGAAATTGCAATGATTCTTGCCTTCTCCGCCCTCATTCAGCAGGAAGCCTCCCAACAGGGTAAGCTGGTGTGCAGGGGCCATGGAGAAAATGTCCACGGAGCTGCCAACCATCTGGATCGGCACCCAGGATGGCAAGTGAGTCTCCCCCCCCCACTGACACTTCTCTTACTGAACCTGCCGTTGGGTGAAGGATACTCATTCACTCAGCAGTCACACAGCGCAAGAGAACTCTCCACTGTCTGCAACTCAAGGATTCTGTACTCAGCATTTGGTAGGTTGCATTCTCTCTCACAAGCCCTTATTATACTTACTAAGAAATGGTGCTTCAATTTAAACTTTAATTTTCACTCCTGTTAAAATTTCTATCTATAATTTATTTGTCCAGAAAATTGTCCCAACCACTTTTCCTAGATAAACACCATTTGTTGTCAACTCAGATTTCATAAATAATTCCTTGTGGAACTGAAGAAGCCTGCACTGGACTGGTGAGAGCCATATCCCAATCTGTGGTCTCCAGGGTCTGAATTTTCTAAAGCTGGTGCTGCTGTGGCTTTGACAAGTGACAGTCAGGGGCAGACTTTTTGCCTCTATTTGGACAAAAGAGATGTTTCTTTGTTGTGATTAATACACAATATTTGTATATATGTTTGCTAATAAGGTGCATTCTTGCTTGTGTTCTATTTTCCAATTCTTGAGAGAAATATTTGAATATAACCCTTCCATTGCCTAGAGTTCTGTCAATTTAGGAATAGAGATGTGCTCAACCAAATGGACAACAGGGTAGGCAAACCAATTAAACAATATATTCCACCTTTTGATTCTTTAATACCTCTTCAGGATGTGGTGAAATTCCAAGTTTTTAAGAGATTCTATTATAAAATCCATGTGTGATATAAGCGCTATTTGATTTTGATTTTCTGCTTTCCAAGACAAAGTTTCAAATACTTTGACCCACACATACGCTAGCCGGAATATTTGAATATTAAATAGAACAAAAGTGTTGGGATGTTAAAGTTGTTCTATCATCACGCTGTTAAAACTTACCATTACAATGAAATAATCAGTATATGCCCTTAAGAATGCCATTTAGAAGATTTACATGCATGGACAAAACTTAAAAGAAGTAAAAAGTCTTTGATGTCGCTGGTCATTTTTTTTTTTTTTGAAGGAGAAAGAGGCAAATTTTGGGCAATTTGATACTGTGTATCAAATATCTTTCAAAATTCATTGTCTGAATCCCGATATACATATGCTAAAAGGTACAACTTTCTCAAGTTTTTTCCATGGGTGTAAAAGCTAAGGTTTGTACAGCCATGTCCGTGGGGCAGTCCTGGCAGCTCTCTCCAATGGGACCGTGGCAGTTTTTCACCGGGCTCTGGGTAGGTTTACCAAACCTAACATCTGCATCGTTATCTCGGTGTTTCTGTCCCAGATGGCCAGTGGGACGTCAGCAGCTACCACGTGGTGACTCTGGGCACACCACATCATTGGGTTAGATGCTTGGAGCCTGTAGGCAGCCATGTCTGGTGCGGGTACCGCAACCGCATCCAGGTGCTGGAGCCATCCTCCCTCCTGCTCCTGGTAAGAGAGACAGCCTAACAGAAACCATGTACATTTTCCTTTCTATCATTCCTTGCAATGCATTCTTAGGTATTTCTTTTGAAAAAAAAAGATACTTTGGTTAGAAAAGATATTTTGCAATTTTCAATAAAGCTGTCACAATAAAATAAATTTATATAAAGACACTTTAAAATCAGTGAGGGCAAAAGTTCTATGTTGAAAAACATTGGTTAAAAAACTATAGTGGAACCTTGTTCTAATGGTCTCTTTTATAAACCTTACTTGGTTAGAACATCATAATTTCAAGTTTCAACTCCCAATTGTTTAAATTGTACGAGGTGTGTTCAAAAAGTATCGCGAATTTTGAATTTTCGCGGTTTACGTATATTCGAATTTCGATCTTTTTGTGGCTTTATGTTGGTACTCATGTCTCTCACTTATGCCGACAAGCTCGGCCATTTTGAATGTTCACTTAATTGTTGACAGCTGCTTTGCTTGCAGGTGTTTTGGATCGTCTTCGATTTTTACCTATTAAAAAAAAAAGGATCAAAGAACCTGTATCAAATTTTGTGTGAAAAATGAAATTAAGTGCGTAGATGCATTCCGAATGTTGACTGTGGCATACGGAGAAGCTACCTTGGACCGAAGCAACGTTTATCGGTGGTACAAAATGTTCTCAGAAGGCCGAGAATATGTGAACGACGAAGAGCGTGCCGGACGCCCGAGCACTTCAACAACAGACGAAAAAATTAATGAAGTGGAGAAAATGATATTGGCCAATCGTCGAATCACCGTTAGAGAAATTGCTGAGGACCTAAACATATCGATTGGCTCGTGCCATTCGATTTTTATCAATGATTTGGGCATGAGACGGGTCGCCGCGATATTCGTACCAAAATTGCTCAATTGCGACCAAAAACAGCATCGCATGAACATTGCTAATGAGATGTTGGACTCTGTCCGCGACGACCCAAATTTGCTCCATGCGTGGTGCATCATGAGTTCTTGCCACAGGGTAGAACGGTCAATAAGGAATATTACCTGCAAGTTATGCGCAATTTGCGCGAAGCAATCCGCCAGAAACGCCCGGATTTGTGGAAGAACAAAAATTGGCTTTTGCACCACGATAACGCCCCTGCTCACACATCGTTGCTTGTGCGCGACTTTTTGGCCAAAAACAACACACTAATGATGCCGCAGCCACCGTATTCCCCAGAACTGGCCCCCTGTGACTTTTTCTTGTTCCCTAAACTGAAGAGGCCCATGAAAGGACGATGTTACGCTACGCTTGACGAGATAAAGACGGCATCGAAGGAGGAGCTGAAAAAGATTTTTAAAAATGATTTTTTGAAGTGCTTCGAAGATTGGAAAAACCGTTGGCACAAGTGTATAATATCTCATGGGGATAACTTTGAAGGGGACAAAATAGGTATTCATGAATAAATAAATAATTTTTGAAAAAACACAAAAGTCGCGATACTTTTTGAACACACCTCGTAGTTCTAACAATATATCATGGGAATTTTTGGTGGACACTTTATTTAAAAAATAGAATTTAAATAGAATTCCCTCCAAATAAAATTCTGGTCGAAATATTCTCATTATTCACTCTGTTTTTTTTTTTTTGCTTTGTTGACATCTTGACACAAAATTAAATAAATGACTCGCCACAAGTTTTTTTTTTTTTTAATATATTTATTGGGAGCTCTTTTGGGTGTTACCCTTTCTCAACCTTTAGGTAAAACAAATGGAAGGTTTATTGGAGATTATTGAATATATACAATAAGGCTGCAAGATGGTAAACAATGATAGGAAATAAAAAATAAAAGGCAAAAAATGATATGGGGGAACAAACAAAAAGATAAATAGAATCATATACAATAGATGAAAATATGTTTTAGTGAGATTTGGGCTGATGTATAATGAAAGAATTATATTGGAATTAGAATGTGAAGGTGCAGAACGATTGACATAATAGAACTTGCCAATGTAATTGTGATCTATACATTGGAATGTCTGGATGAGATAGTTCCTGCAATTTTTGAACTCCAGTATAACCTTACTTTAAAACTTGACAGCAAGATTTTATGTTGTTATAAACACAGTTAAAATAATTGAGAGTTCAGAAATATGATGTTATGTAAGCAAGTTGGGTAGAGTTATAAAAGGTTCCAGTGTCAAGCAGTGGTGACTGCAGGCTGGGTTTGAGGCCCACCCCCGCGAGGAGTCCCAAGTGAGACAGATGGCCACGCTGGATGCCGGAGTGTGGGTCACCATCAGATTGGACTCCACCCTCCGCCTCTACCATGCTCTGTCTTACCAGCACCTGCAGGACGTAGATGTGGACCCCTACGTCAGCAAGATGCTGGGTACCGGACGGCTAGGCTTCTCCTTAGTCCGCATCACCTCACTGCTCATTCACCGCAACCGCATGTGGATGGGCACTGGCAACGGAGTGGTCATCTCAGTGCCTCTGATGACAGGTAGGGTGCTTTTACTTATGATGCAGAACTTCTTTTTTTTTACTTATCCCATATAGGCTTATGATAATCATGGTGTGTAGTTAACAACTGCTTTTACTGTAAATGCACCACATGTCTACACATGTAGAATGAGGTTCGACTTTTACCCTTATATGTGTGCCACAGCCCTGTTTGATTACTTGCACTCACTGGTGGGGTTGATGCAAAAATCAGGGTCCATTGAAGCAATTTTTTTTTCTCATAAAAAAGTGACCAATGCAGCATGTAAACCTGAGTTGTTGTTGATGGATTTATACCACCCATCCACCAACACCAAATGAAGACATTTATAGTGGTCAGAAGTTTGCTGTTATATTTTGTTTCCTCAACTCAGTGTGTTCTTACTAAAAATACTAAAAATATTTTTGTTGTAAATCATTTGGTGCTATTACACCAAGGTCCCGGGAATCAGGCTGTTATGATTTTTCTGTTATGTAGAGAGGTTAAATGTCCTCTCTAGTGTTCCAATTTACTGTAAAATGTTATCAGTGGAATCTTATGCTTGATGGCTTTTAGTGCTGCAGATTGGAAAGGTCTTTCTCTTCATTGAAATAGGTTTTCTATCTTTATAATAGGTATACATATTTTGTGATACAGTAGAACCTCCCTGTAAAGGACACCAAATTGTAGAGCTAAAGTGTCCTTTAGGAAGAGATGTCCTCTTTACCGGAGAGTTGCTAAATAGTAAAAATGGTAATTTTTCAAATAAAAACTGTCCTTTGTAGAGAGCTGTCTGCTAGCGGGGTATCCACTAAAGGGAGGTTCTACTGTATATACATAGTATTGTTATAATCCACTGTCCCCAACTTTGGTTAAAGAGGTGTGGTGTTGCAGGTGATAGCAACACAGCAGCCAACATCCCATACTGCTCTATGGCCTCGGCCCAGCTCTCCTTCCACGGCCACAAGGATGCAGTCACCTTCTTTGTGGCAGTTCCTGGAGAAAACACTGGTAGGTTCTTTACTGTACAACCTCTCATTTAGTGGGAAAATCCACAATGTACCCTTGGTACCTATTACTATATTTAATACCTGCTCCTTATTCCTTTATGTGTACTTTCTACTGATGCTTGGGACTACTGACAATTATTGCTTTGCCACCAGGCCTCAATTAATGAGAAAGGAGTCAGTTTATTGTGTGGGAAAATATTTTAAAGGTATTTCAATGAGCATAATTTTTTTAAAATGAATATTTATTCAAAGTTCTCACCATTCTCACATACCATTGAATACAAAACTTTTTTATATTCCTGCTTCTATGACATACAATATGGATCATAATGCTGGATAACAAGAACAAATGCAAATATGTAAAATTTGATATGATGTTTCATTAACAGCATTACTAGCTAAATGTCACCTATAGCTTTACTTAAAAGACCCTATTTATAGAGGCAATAGACTCTTCATTTTGATACAGTTTCCCGGATGGCAAATATTTATTTGCTAACACATTCAAATGTTAAAAGAATTGATAGTCTTTGATTTTCAGAGAGTATAATGGGAGAATATATGGATAAACTCTAGTAGTTGGTGTTATTATTAAAATGATTTTTTAAATATAATATGATGGATGAATTCGTAACCTTTATATTATGCATATTATTTATTATTAATAGCAAGGATACAAACAAACTTAGTAACAAAGAACAATGATAATTATGTACAAGAGATCCTTTTCAAACACGAGAGCTCATTGCTACTCTATGTCATATTCCAACAGTTGGCTGCATAACTAATGTAAGTTGATATATAAGACCATAGCATGAGGAAGCCTGTCCATGATAAGGAGCCATCTCTGTGTGTTGTTGCCAGGATCAAGCGCTGACAAACAGAAGGACCAGCCCTGGCTGCTACTCTCAGGAGGGGAAGGCTACGTGGACTTCCGGATTGGTCAGTGGTCACACCCACACTTTGTGTTTTCCTTTATTCATATCTTTATATAGGGAGTTTTTGTGATGTCTGTTGGTCATTAGTCTTTGTTAAAATAACTTAAGGCATTTTGACAACCTTGTCAGGTTAGTAGTGAACTTGTTACTCTGTTAGTGACCACAACTTCTCTAATGATCATGCCCCTCCAAGGTTGTGTCTACATATCTTTAATAAACATTTCAAATTAGCTAGCATGCTCCTCTTTAACAACTACTATTTTTAAAAGACCAAACCTCAAATAAATTTTCACATTTTAAGGACCACAATTATAAGTTCCAGTAAGATTCAACAAGAGTTGTTTCACAAAAATTCACTGGTAAATCTCTCTGAACTACAGTGTGATGTAAGTGTAGATGTGTTACAGATATTTTTCATATTCAGTTTACTATAGGTAGAAAACACTTTTTTTTTTCAGTCTGCAGAACTTGTTCAATTTTCTATATTCTTCTTACTGGAAACCATTTGGTTTAAACTGGAACTGTTCATTTGATATCGTTCTCTCAGATCTCTCTGACCCAGTGGTCACAGGATTAAAATATGCTCAGGGTTGTGATCTTCTTGGTCACATAAGCAGATTGAAGAATCAATTCTACCAATTCTATATAAGTATGCATTATAAAGTCACCATGCCCCTTAAAAAATTGTATATTATAATAATTTGTTTGGATACATTTTGGTAATCTTAAATTTTCAAATAATTCTCTGAAATTATCATCAGAATCTTCATAGTATTTTTGTAATTTTTTATTTTATAACGTATTCCAACTTCAGTATGTTCGACAATGAAATCTGTAATTTAAAGTTTTCTTGCTAGGACATGTGTATAGATCAAAGATGTTGTATTATAAGTATGTTGTAGGATTAAAACTCTTAAACTCACGATCATTAAAAAACAATAATAAACATTAAGAGGAGCCTCTTGTGTAAATTTCTTTAATACCGCAAGCTTTCGAACAAAACGTTCTTCAACGGGCGTGGATAGTAAACCGTACTAACATATTATTAGAGGAGAAAAACTAATATGTACACCAATAAATTTACATACTAAAGAGATAATAGCGTAAAAGAGAATACAGCATAAATATTTAAATTGACATTTGCATGTTACAAACGTGAAAACGAAAATATACAATAAACTTTGCATGAGACTAAAAACTAAGGTAAAAATTATTAAAACGGCGACATCCCTACATTAAAAGAACATAGAATATAACAGCATATGGAAGCTAAAACCCAAAAAGACCAAGGCAGGGGAGGGGGGGGGGGGGGGGGTCCCACCCAGTGCTACCACTATCTTTGAGATATAAAAGGGGGGGGGGGGGGGGGAGAAAGGCTATTTATAGAGTATCTGGTAAATGTCTGGGAGGTCTAGTCTACGGTTACAGCTATTGTTTTGTGTGGAGATAATAGATTCTAGGCAGAGTCTGTGATGTTTGTTATATATGTGTCGGTATTTAACTTGAGGATGGTCGAGATCAAAACTATGGCCTGTTTGAGATATATGTGTGAAAATTAAGGATTTAGGATCTTTATTGCGGATGTTGCGTCTGTGTTCTGAAATTCGGATGCCAGTGGTTCTGCCTGTTTCCCCAACATAAGAAGTTGGGCAATTCAGGCACTGTACGGAATATACTGCACCGGTTGAGTTTATGGGTAGGGTGGGTTTATCAGATTTGGTGATGTGATGTCTAAGGATGGTGGCTAAGTTGGGGGGACTATTGTAGAGAACTTTTATGCCGTATGGACGTAGGACTCTGGATATAGATACTGCGGCAGGGGAGAATGGAAGCCAACATGTGGCCCTATGAATTGTAGTGGTTCTATGGACACATGGATCAAAAGTATGTTTTTCTATAAAATCTATGGGATAACCAGCGGTTGTTAATAAGGAATGGATTCTGGATCTTTCTATTGTTTTAAAAATGGGTAAGGAACAATGGGTAAAAATTCTTTTAGTTAAGGTCCTGACTGTATTAATTTTAAAGGCGATGGGACTATTGGAGGAGAAATGCGTATATTGGGGAGGGATGTGCTTCTTATGGAAAACAGAGGTGTGAAAAGACTGAGGGGTGCGAATAATAAGGATGTCTAGGAAAGGCAAAACAAAGTCTATTTCTGTTTCATATGTAAACTTAATGTGGGGGTTGAAATTATGCAAGGTACTGTATGTTAGTTGAAGGCTGTCCGTTTTAATAATGCAAAAGATATCGTCTACATATCTCCTCCAATAGTATATATCGGAAGGGAGGGCTTGATTGATCCATGCGTCCAAAGAACCCATGACTATTTCAGAGATAATTGACGAGAGGGGACTACCCATAGGGGTTCCTCTGGTCTGTTTGTAAAACCGCTTGTTGAAGGTGAAAGTGCAAATCGAGAGGCAGAGGGAAGCTAGTTGTAGAATATGGGAGGCCGTATGTGTGTCAATGTTATTGGTAATTGCACTTCCGCACTTCCTCATTGCTGACAAGTTGCAATCTTTCCTTATTACCAATAACATTGACACACATACGGCCTACAATGTGACATTTTTACTATTTTTTTCACAAATAACAATAACATAGTGGATGCAAGGTAGTTGGACTAACACAGAGAGACTGAGCAGGGGATGGAGAGGACCCCCGGAGCAGTCCATCCCAGCACCAGCTCAGCCATCTCATAGTCTGGCAGGTCCTCTCTTCCTGAAACCTCCGCAAGATGAAAGTTACTTAGAGCTCCTTTTTAATGTTTCAATTGTGCATTTTGATCCTTGTGATATATGGAAATTACATTTGCAGCCTATAAAGTTTATAATTCAATTTTTTTTTTAAATTAGCTATTTATAACCAAAAAAAAAGTTTTATTGAATTTCACAGTGTAAAAGTATAAAATTTTTATAAAAATTTATTTGCCCCATGACAACACCACCAATGATTTTAAGTTATCTGAATGTTTAGAAAGTTTATTTAATTGTTAATGCTCTCTTTTCTCTCTTTTGTGTGACTAGGTATAAAAAAAATATCCTGGCAATATTTTATCATTTTTTATTATAAAAAATTATTTATATAGATTTGTGTTAGGTATTATTTAAAATATTTTATTTATATTATATAAAAATTTTAAAGCTAGATTTTTTTTTTTCGAAATAAATATGTCTATATATTTTATATTTTATTCTATTTTTATGAAAATTATTTATTTAAATTTGACCGCAAAATTTTCCATCTTTATAAAAAAATATATATTTATATTGGCAATATTTTAATGAGTTTTTTTGGAGAAAAGAGATATATATTTTTAGTTTCTGTTTATTATTAAAAAAATGTAATTTATCTTGAGAGCCAGGTTTGAGAACCTAAGAGTGATATTTGCCAAAGGAGGTAATGTTGTGATACAACACACACACCAGGCTTTTCCCCCCCAATCCCCTTGAATGTGGCCATTGTATATATATATTGAACCCCCCCCACCCCCCCCCCCCCCCCCCCCCCTTCCTTTTCTAAGATGTTTTTAATTTATTTAATATAGAGTTTATTTTTGTTATTTATTTTGTTTGTTTATATTTTACACACATTCCCCTACCCTCTTGTCAATGTATATATGTATTTGTCAAATTGATGAATTAAAAAACATTTTGCGCCTGTGCTTTATTTCTGTTCTCTCTTTGCTTTCTTTAGAACACTTCATCATACTCAGATGCGAGTCCATTAGCTAAGTGTGCATGAAGGCATTTAATACACAGCAAGACATTTTCTTAACTCCCTTAAGAATGTTATATCTTCCTAGGAATCCATTTATAATTTAATTCTAATTAAAGATGTAAAATTTTTATTGTTTCAAAATTTTTATTAAAAATGGTGAGCTTTTAGAAATGTTCTTCAATCTATACCAATACAGGTTATGTAATCTTGTATAAATAGAAATTCTCATTAAACACTCACCATATTTTTCTTTTTTTTTTTTTTAAACAATAATAAATCATTTGATACAATTGAAACTTTAATTATGTAATGTGTGAAACATTATAAATATGTTGATATATTCTAGTTGTAGCTCTCTAGATCTTAAATATAAGAAGTAGGTATAAGATGTCCACCTTTTAAGAACTCTCAGTGAGATACCTATATTTTTACTTCATAAAACTTTTAAGCTTTACTTACAATATACACTGGCCCAAAAAATTAAAGGAACAACATATTTTTAAATTTATCTCAAATTTTATTGAACATTTATCAATGGAATATTATAAATAAATTTATTATTCCATTATTGATTAAAATACCTGAAATCAAAGAAATGTATTTTATGCAAATTAGCCAGTCAAGCAATGATCTTCTTGAAGTCAGTGCATAAATATCATGGATATTGTTGTTAATATGGGGTGTGATCACCTTTAACTGATAGACAGGCTCTACATCAGAGACCCATATTAAGAATTAGGGAGTTTATTATTGATTCCTGTGGAATCAACCCCCCACTCTTGTGTTAAGTCTGTTTCTAGCTCATGAGTGTTTTTAGATGGGGGTTGGAGGAATGAGTTCCGCCCTCCTAGATTGTCCCATACACACTCAATGGGATTTAGGTCTAGAGATCGAGCAGGCAAATAATCCATGCATGGTTTTGGAGAAAAGTGTCGACCATACCAGCCCTATGTGAACAGGCATTATCATCCAATAGAATAAATTTTTCTCCCATTTCAACTGATACAATACGCAGAAGGCTTCACATGAAGTGCCTCTATGTCGATGACCCATAATTTGTTTGCCATTGACACCACCTCAAAAGAGAGCAAGGAAACTTTGGTGCAAACAACATGTCGCCTGGAATCCAGATGAATGGAGACATGTAATGCGTGGCAAGGATAAAATACTCAGGAGATAAGTTTCTTCATTGATTTATTAGGACATCAAGCTTTCGGGCACAGCGTGGCCCTTCTACAGGATCAAATTGTATAAGAAAAATGATACACTATATACACGAAGAATAAATTTGCATATGTATTATTAGAAATTAGTTGTAAAATTTTGAAATAATCGGTAATACTTAGGATTTTTGTTTAATTTTACAACTAATTTCTAATAATACATATGCAAATTTATTCTTCGTGTATATAGTGTATCATTTTTCTTATACAATTTGATCCTGTAGAAGGGCCACGCTGTGCCCGAAAGCTTGATGTCCTAATAAATCAATGAAGAAACTTATCTCCTGAGTATTTTATCCTTGCCACGCATGTAATTGGGAAGATTTTACCGTTTAGGAGACATGTAATATTCACTGATGAGTACAGATTCTCTCTTAACAGCGATTCTCGTCGTGTCTTTGTCTGGAGAGAGGTAGGAAGCAGAAATAATCCCCAGAATATGGTAGAAAGGGATCCTTACAGAAGCCAAGGTTTTATGGTCTGGGCTTCAATCTTCTTGGGCGGTCGGTCGCACAGCACTCCATATTTTTCTGCAAGGAACCCTGACTGGACAGAGGTATGGGACGAGATCTTGGCAGTATATATGATGCCTCAAGCATTGGTAATGGGATAAAACTTTCTTCTAATGGATGATAATGCCTGTCCACATAGGGCTGGTGTGGTAGATACTTTTCTGCAAAACCATGCAGTTGCTCAAATGAATTGGCCAGCTCGATCTCCAGACCTAAATGCCATTGTGTATGGGACAATATAGGACAGCGGATCTCACCCCTTCAACCCCCTCCTAGAAACAGCCTTAACACTAGAGTGGGCTTGATTCCACAGGAGCTGATAAACTCCCTAATTCTTAGTATGGGTGGAGGGTGTAGAGCCTGTCTATCAGTTAAAGGCGATCACACCCCATATTAGCAATATATTGGTTATATAATATTGGTAAAATAAATGATATTTTGATCCAATAAATGTATTTTTAATTGAAGTCCTATTTATGTCTAGTACACATCAAAAATGCCGACGAAAGTCTTAAACATGAGAATAGGAGCTAGCGCGGGATCCTTTCAGAGGCTCTGGCTAACGCTGTGTGCCTCCATTACTTTTACCTGCACCCAAGGACGCAAACTCAGTTCCTGGTCCCATTAGTCAGTATTCCTTCGTGTCGCGGAAGATTTTCAGTATCAGTAATAAAGGAAACACCAAATAGGGTAATATAACAGCGGTATGGTAGATTAAACTGACGAAACCGCTGGGAGGGTTCACCACTGATGAGCCATGATCAGGGAGCCAGGTGAAAGAACTAAGTCTTCGCTTTGGTTGCGATGTGAGGTCTGCTATGAGCGCTCCTTATTCGGAGGGGTGCCTTAAACAACCCCTGAAGTTAGCCCTTCCTGGGCTTGTATGGAAGTTGGCGAAAGGCTTTTTCCTAGTATGATGGGTTACAACGGGTTCTTACAGCCCTAAAATGGCGGTTGGGATAGGCGAGTCCCACCTCTTGTTACTCATCACCATTAGGTTGACTTTTGATAGGGCACAAACGCACGCTGCATCGTTATGCAAACTCGCATGCCTTTATTTGGGTCATCCAACCTTTTGAATAACCAGAGTGCCTCTGGGCCCGTTCAACAATGTACATCTTTTTGAATATCGTATACAAATTAATCCCTATATGATCCCTCTTGTTCCAAACTAAATGCATGGGGTAGAAATAACGACAAAGTTTAATCTACCAATGTTATATGTAATGAAGGTGACGAGTCGTTTGAATAGAATAAAATAATAGTTTATTAGATATCTTTAAATAGTGAATAAGTTTGAGGGATAAAAAGAATTAGAGGTCAACAGCGTTAACTCTCGAGCGCGCGCAGAGAATGTAACGTGCTTGCCAAGCTTTAGTTACAAGCTATGTACATTTTTGGTTATGACATTACTCCCCTTTTCAAAAATAAGCAGCGATCCGCTGCTTAAAAAAAAATTCACTCTGAGATCAGTCCTGTGTTTGTTCTTCTGGACTTCTGTATGGTTTCATCCGCAGGACGTGGACGATGTCGGGGTCTCCTCTCCAAGGCCTCTACTTCATAAGTTACTTCAGACAGTTGTCTCACAACTTTATAGGGGCCGAAGTATCTTTTAAGTAGCTTCTCCGACAGTCCTTGTTTACGCACAGGTGTGTACACCAACACAAGGTCTTCCGCGCGATACTGGACAGGTCTGTGGCTTTTGTCGTATCGAGATTTGTCTTTTTCTTGCGCCTTCAAAATGTTCAAACGGGCCAGCTGGCGTGCGTCCTCGGCATTTGTGACCAAACACTCCACGTAGTCTTCCAGATTAGCTTCCTCTCTATACGTCAGGATGGTGTCCAATGGGGTCTCGACATCGCGTCCGTGTACAAGATAGAAAGGGCTAAACCCAGTGGTTTCCTGTTTGGCGGGTTATAGGCAAAAGTTAGGTAAGGGAGAACTGAGTCCCAGTTTCTTTGGTCTACGTCAACATACATAGACAGCATGTCACCAAGTGTCTTGTTGAGTCTCTCGGTCAGGCCATTTGTTTGGGGGTGGTAGGCAGAAGTAAAGCGATGTGCGGTTCCACAGAGGTTGTTAATCTCCGTATTGTGTGAGATATACACGTTCGACCTCGGTCTGAAATCAATTCTCTGGGGGCTCCATGTTTAAGGATCACGTCTTCTACAATAAATTTTCCAACTTCTTCCGAACTTACATTTGGTATGGCTTTGGTCATAGCATACCTTGTTAGATAGTCTGTCGCGACCACGGTCCATTTATTGCCATCGTTCGAGGTAGGGAATCTATCTAACAAATCTATCCCTATTTTCTGAAAAGGTCGTGCAACCGGCGGAATTGGCACAAGTTGTCCTGGTGGACGTTCGGTAGAATCTTTTCGCCGTTGACATTCTCGACAATGTGCCACATATTGTCGCACAGATCTATGCAAGCCGGGCCAGAAATATTTTCTTCTAACAAGGTCGTATGTTTTTGCAAATCCCAGGTGTCCTGCCATTGGTGCATCGTGGGCTTCCCTCAAAATGTCAACCCTCATTTGTTTGGGCACTACTAAGAGCCAAGGTTTGCCCATGGGATCGTAGTTTTTGCGGTAGAGGATCCCGTCGATTATTTTGTATCCACTTTCACTTTTGGAATCAATTTCCTGAATTATCTTTTTGGTCTGGACATCGCTTCTTTGCTCTTTTCTTATGTCGGTAATTGAAGATAATTCTGGTATGTTATCTTCGTTGGATTGGGGGAAGAGGACTTCTTGAGAGGCAATCCGCATCTTGGTGTCTTTTACCATTCTTATACACAATAGATACGAGGTGTGTTCAAAAAGAATCGCGACTTTTGTGTTTTTTCAAAAATTATTTATTTATTCATAAATACCTATTTTGTCCCCTTCAAAGTAATCCCCATGAGATATTATACACTTGTTCCAACGGTTTTTCCAATCTTCGAAGCACTTCAAAAAATCATTTTAAAAAATCTTTTTCAGCTCCTCCTTCGATGCCGTCTTTATCTCGTCAAGCGTAGCGTAACGTCGTCCTTTCATGGGCCTCTTCAGTTTAGGGAACAAGAAAAAGTCACAGGGGCCCAGATCTGGGGAATACGGTGGCTGCGGCATCATTAGTGTGTTGTTTTTGGCCAAAAAGTCGCGCACAAGCAACGATGTGTGAGCAGGGGCGTTATCGTGGTGCAAAAGCCAATTTTTGTTCTTCCACAAATCCGGGAGTTTCTGGCGGATTGCTTCGCGCAAATTGCGCATAACTTGCAGGTAATATTCCTTATTGACCGTTATACCCTGTGGCAAAAACTCATGATGCACCACGCCCCTGCAATCGAAGAAAACTGTCAGCAAAACTTTCACATTCGACCGAACTTAGCGCGCTTTTTTCGGTCTTGGTTCGTGCGGCAGCTTCCATTGAGATGATTGAGCTTTGGTTTCCACGTCATAACCATAAACCCACGCTTCGTCACCAGTTATGACCCTCTGGAGCAAATTTGGGTCGTCGCGGACAGTCCAACATCTCATTAGCAATGTTCATGCGATGCTGTTTTTGGTCGCAATTGAGCAATTTTGGTACGAATTTCGCGGCGACCCGTCTCATGCCCAAATCATTGATAAAAATCGAATGGCACGAGCCAATCGATATGTTTAGGTCCTCAGCAACTTCTCTAACGGTGATTCGACGATTGGCCAATATCATTTTCTCCACTTCTTTAATTTTTTCGACTGTTGTTGAAGTGCTCGGGCGTCCGGCACGCTCTTCGTCGTTCACATCTTCTCGGCCTTCTGAGAACATTTTGTACCACCGATAAACGTTGCTTCGGTCCAAGGTAGCTTCTCCGTATGCCACAGTCAACATTCGGAATGCATCCGCGCACTTAATTTCGTTTTTGACACAAAATTTGATACAGGTTCTTTATCCATTTTTTTAATAGGTAAAAATCGAAGACGATCCAAAACACCTGCAAGCAAAGCAGCTGTCAACAATTAAGTGAACATTCAAAATGGCCGAGCTTGTCGGCATAAGTGAGAGACATGAGTACCAACATAAAGCCACAAAAAGATCGAAATTCGAATATATGTAACCCGCGAAAATTCAAAAGTCGCGACACATTTTGAACACAACCTTGTATGTCGAACTCTTGAAGTCGCAAGGCCCATCTGGCTAGCCTTCCCGATGGATCCTTTACATTAGCTAGCCAACACAGGAAATGATGGTCGGAGACGACGGTGAAGTGTTTTCCAAACAAATATGGTCTGAACTTGTAAATGGCCCAAACTACAGCCAGGCATTCCCTCTCCGTCGTGGAATAATTTCTTTCTGCGGCGTTAAGCGTTCTTGATGCATAGGCGATAGGCTTTTCTTTTCCTTCTACCAGTTGGGTCAACACTGCTCCGACGCCATATCCACTCGCGTCGGTATGTACAAGTGTCTCAGCATCTTCCTTAAAATGACCAAGCACAGGATCGGTAGTTAGGGCTGATTTTAATATTTGGAAAGATTGTTCTTGTTCGTTAGACCAAAAGAACTTCACGTTATTCCTCAGGAGGTCGTGTAACGGCTTTGCTTTATTTGCAAAATCCTTCACAAATCGCCTGTAATATGAACACAATCCCATGAAGCTTCTTACTTCAGTTGCTGTTTTTGGAGTCGGGAAATTTGTAATTGCTTCAATTTTTCGGGATCAGGGCAAATCCGCTTTCTGTAACCAGATGTCCTAACACTTTGATTTCTCTTGACCCAAAACGGCACTTCTCATGATTAATACACAAGCCCGCTTGCTGGATGCATCTGAGAACTTTCCCTAGGCGTTCAATATGTTTTTTAAAGGATGTAGCATAAACAATTATATCGTCTAAATAACAAAGACAAATTGTCCATATCAATCCTGCTAGTAGCTTGTCCATCATTCTTTCGAATGTTGCCGGTGCGTTGCATAGACCGAAGGGCATCACCCGGAACTCATATAAGCCATCAGGGGTGATGAAAGCTGTCTTCTCCCGTTCTTCCTCGTCGATTTCTATCTGCCAGTATCCTGTACGTAGGTCCATGCTGGAAAAGAATTCAGCTCCTGTTAAGCTATCCAAAACATCATCATTTCTAGGTAAAGGATACACATCCTTTTTGGTGACCTTGTTAAGCTTTCGGTAGTCTACGCAAAATCTCCAGGACCCATCTTTCTTTTTAACCAAAACTACTGGAGACGACCAAGGACTTTCGGACGGTTGTACAATTCCCATCTTTATCATTTTATCGACTTCACTTTGTATAGCTCGTCTTTCGACAGGAGACACCCGGTGTGGTCGTTGTTTACTAGGACGGCTGTCTGAGGTGTCGATTTTATGTTTCACATTGGAGGTTGTACTGAATGATTTTCTCTCAAAATCAAAAACCTCCGAGTACTTTTCTAGACATTCTGCAATCATTGACTTTTGTTCTTTATCTAATCTCTCGGCTACCAGAGATAAGATTTGTTGGCGTCTATCCTCACTCTTAATGTTTGATTGAGTTTTATCGTCTTCAGCTGTGTCAACACTGTAGATTCCGCTACTTCCAATTTTCCTCAAGTATCCTACAAGCATACCAGCTGGGATTATTTGATTCTGAGAAGTCCCATTAGTTACCCATATCTCCCCTCTGCCGTGATGGAAGTTAATTATGGATGATGGTATGACCAATTCTTTTTTTAAGATGAGATCTTTGCTTTCTTCTATCATTAGATCTTTTCCGCCTCGAATCTCTTCGTTAATAACCGTGATTTTCTTAATTGAGCGAGCTGGAATAAAACAGTCTTCTAACGCATGTGTAGGCAGATCTTCTTCTAGGCCGTCGTTCACACTTTCCTTCAAATGTATTTCACCTTTTCCACAATCAATCACTGCCCTTGTGGCTCGAAAGAAATCAAGACCAAGGATTATGTGATGGCTACATTCAGAGAAGACAACAAAAGTAAAATAAATCTCAAGTTTTTCAATCGACACTTTTAAGTTGCAGCCTCCCAGAGTTTCGATATGCTTCCTATTGGCGACTCTCAGTACAGGCCCTTTTTCCGCAAAGAAGGGAATTTTCAAATATCGGCGAAATTTTTCCGAGATTACGGAATAATCGGCTCCAGAATCGACTAAGGCCTCAACATTCTGCCCATTTATGATGATAACAACGTAGTTCCGTTTCATGTTCGCAGTTATAATAGGGGGAGGATTTCTACTTTCGTCAGCGGCCTTACCTCCAGTCTCGGTCGCTCTTCTTAGTTTTCCTGGCTTAGGCGGCGAGGAGATTGACTGGATCGACGAGAGGGCGACGGCGTTGCGTTTCGTCTTGAGGGGGATCTTCCACGGCCAGGATAGGACGACGGGTTTCGAAAGCGGCGATCTACAAACTCAACTTCTTCGGCATTTTGATTGAACCAGGTGTTGTAATTATTGGAGTAGGTCGGCCTCTTTACCCTGGCTTCCTCGAAAACACGCCTTCTGTCTCGGCAATATCGGGCTACATGTCCCGGGCGACCGCAATGGAAACATATTGGAACGTTTTCGTGTGTCCTCCATTCATCATTCATCAGTTCTTTTCTGTGGTGGTGTCTGGTTGGGTGCCGGTGTTCTTTGGTTCAGGAACTGCTGTCGTGGCGTCTGTTTGAATATTTGGGGTCGGTTAGAGCACTGCTGTCGTGGCATTGGCCTTTGAACGGGTTGCGAAATTGCAGACAGGTTCCTTTCAACTTCCTCTCGAATAATTAGATCCAGGGAAGATGGTTTGAGAGTGGCTGGCTCGGTATTCAATGCATGGTGGATTTCTTCTCGGACGATACGTCTAATGAGGTCCTCCATAGATTCCGATTCTGCTGGGTTGATGGCGGCAGCATTCGGCAGTCTGTCAAAAACTATCCGCGTATTTACACGCTTCTTTTGAGATAGTTCGATTTTTCGACACCACCTTATAAACTCCTCGGTGGTGGCAATTTCAAAGGTTACAATTGCCCTGTAAATTTCCTCAGAGACCCCATTGACAAAATGAGCAACCTTTTCATTTTCATTCAAGTTGGGATTAATTTTCCGACATAAATAGAGGACGTCTTGAATATACGCCTCACTAGACTCTCCCTTTCCTTGGGCCCTGGCTTTTAAGGTTTCTAAAAATTGATCTTTTTCGCTTGCGTAATGCCCAAAGGCCTGAGACAACATTGTCTCAAAAAGTTCCCATGAGGTTATTTTTTCCTCTACATTCTCAAACCAGACTTTGGCCGTTCCTGAGAGGAAGAAGTAAACATTTGCTAGGCACATGGAACTGTCCCAGCAATTGTAGCGAGCTACACGATGGTACTCTTTCAACCATTTCTCTGGGCTTTGGCCCGGTTCCCCCGAAAATATAGAAGGGTTTCTAATATGTTTGAAGTGGTACCCACCCTGTGGGGTCTCTCTTCCTTCGTGTTGCATCTTAGGATATTCCAATGGGTTTAATCCTTGGATTCTACGACTTCTTCTTATAGCTTGGGCAGCGAAGGGATGATCCAGCTTGTCTCCACCAGAATGTCACAGTAATGAAGGTGACGAGTCGTTTGAATAGAATAAAATAATAGTTTATTATATAACTTTGAATAGTGAATAAGTGTTTGAGAGATAAAACGAATTAGAGGTTAACAGCGTTAACTCTCGAGCGCGCGCGCAGAGAATGTAACGTGCTTGCCAAGCTTTACAGTTACAAGCTATGTACATTTTTGGTTATGACAATATCATATACAAATTAATCCCTATATGATCCCTCTTGTTCCAAACTAAATGCATGGGGTAGAAATAACGACAAAGTTTAATCTACCAATGTTATATTACATTTTTTGGTGTTCCTTATTTAGACTCTTGGAATGGGTATTCTGAATGGACTATGTACATAAGCTTATCAATCATATTGTTTACTTATTATTGTAAGCGTTTCTACTGTCCTTAAAAGCTTATGTCCATAGTTCATTCAAAATACCCATTCCAAGAGTCCAGCATCAGTAATAAAAGGAACACCAAATAGGGTAATATAACAGCGGTATGGTAGATTAAACTGGCGAAACCGCTGGGAGGGTTCACCACTGATGAGCTAGGCCCTCCCATTAATTTTTTCTTTGCAGTAAGGGCAGTAGATAAATTGTTTAATTATCAAAAATAATCATCCGCGTCTATAATAATTTCGAGTTTTCATAACAGAAGGCGCGGTGATGATGTGTAGATGTAAAGTTCCTTCTTGGATGTTATGAACTTTAAGAATATTTTTCCGCATTTTTGTGCTGTACTTATCAGCACAGAAAGGAAGTTAATTATTAGCTTCTCAGATGGCGAAATACATCCTACTTTAATTTTAGATTAGCTCTGATACTTGGAAAGCGTAAACATATGGCTCATGAGTTTGCGAAACTAATTTGAGGTATGAATAAGACGTCTGGGGATATGTCGTTCATTAATAATTGATTGAATACGTTGTAACCATTACAAAGATTGATTTTCGCAACAGCACTGATGTTAGAATAGCCAGATTGAAAAATAATCTTGTGTCCAAGTCAGTTCATCTATTCATTGGCGCCAATATTTTAGGATCGAAATCGCGAAACAAATAGTGTTTACAAATAGCTTCATCTCTGTTGATATTGCTTGGTCTTAAATGGAATGTCTTGCAAAATTTCTTCCGAAGAAAATTTATCAAATTGAGCCACTGCGATGTTGCTAGGGCAACAATTAATCAGATAATGAGCAGATGGTTGTCACTCAATCGGGGGGGGGGGGGGGCTCATCATTTGGCAAAACAGCTCCAAATTGAATCAAATACACGAGTTTTTCTTCTTTTCAAAAGTCTTCGCGCCGCAAATTCAAAGGTATATCTCGAGGCAGAGCTTCTCATCTACTTTATAAAAATGCATAAATTATTCTTACAGATGCGCAAAGTTCAAATATACTTCTAACTTGAAATGAGAGTTCTCAAAAAGGCTTTAAAAATATATCCATTGTTGTTACTATGGCGTTAAAAAGGAAAATAAATAATATTAAATATATATATATTTTCCCTCGATATTCTAATAATATTTTAATGTAAATCGAATTATTACATTAAAAGGTCATTTTAAATTTCATCAAATAAGCTTCAAAATGATAGCGTTTAACATAAAAATAACAATAAACGAATTAAAACAATTAGAAAGGAATCGATATATTCAAACTATTAAATACTTAATATAACATCATAAATAAATTAAGAGTTAATATTTTAAAAAGAAACCAACTATTTGATAACGATTTATAAATGTATATACAAAAAAAAAAAAAAACAGCGCTGCTGAAGCATTTTACATATAATTTCAAGATAATTCTTTTCGGAAATTAAAATGTTAATATATATATGATGTAATTCTACTATAGATGTGTGAAAAATTAGCAGTCGTTTGTGGCTGTCTCCACCTCAATCATCTCTCTCTTTATTTTCCAAATCTTTTATACAAAAACAAAATTTACATACATGTTAACTAAAACAGGAAGTAGGTGAATAGCGGGGTAAGGTTCTTTATTTCGCACAACAAGCTTTCGGGCATCAGCTGCCCTTCATCAGGTATAATGCATGACTAGAAAGAGTGAACCGATATTTATATGCAGTGAATTAGCATAAAATAAAACTAACTAAGATCTATTTAAAAATTAAGAAATTTACATATGAAACTAAAGAGAAAAGTACGAAATTTGTGAAAAAATAAACTAAAAAATCTGTATAAAGTGAATTAAAGGTAAAGCACGGGAATAAAGGATAGAAAAACAAGAAAACGTAGGTATCTAGGCATAATAAAGGGAATAAAGAGGCAAAAAAGGATATCAGTGGCTAAGATTAGAAAAAACAGTATATTGGGGGGGAGATCTATTTTTCTGTAGAAACTAGGGACAGAGCTGGACACAAGAGCCTCAAGGACTAAACGTTGATATTTGTTCTTAACATCGCTATATACCGGGATCGTGTTGCGTAAATTAAAAGAATGGTTGAATTCGTTGCTGTGTTGGTATATTAGGGACTTACGATCATGAGAACGAATGTTACGGTCATGTTCTAGGACTCGAGTGGCAATGGTTCGGCCGGTTTCTCCGACATAGGATTGTGGGCAGTCATTACACGGAATTCTGTAGATGGCATTGGAGAAAGATTGGGGGCTGGGTTTAATGGAACTTTTTGTGAGAGGATGGCGTAAAGATGTGCCTAGGGAAGGTGATTTTTTATAAAACGTACGGATGCCAAATTTACGTAGATAGAAACCAATGTCGGAATTCGTAATAGAAAACGGAAGAACGCAAACATCTTTATACGGGGGAGGAGTGGAACTGTCATGGTTTGGTGAATAAAAATGTCGATCAATAAAGTTGCGTGGGTAACCCGCAGATAAAAGGTGTAGGTAAACGGTCCGTTTCTCGATTCTACTAAATAAAGGAAGGGAGCAATGGGTAAAAACGCGCTTAGAAAGAGTTTTAACGGTGGTAATTTTATGGGAGACGGGAGCATGAGATAAAAAATGCAAGTAAGAAGGAGTAAAACCAGCCTTACGAAAAACAGTTGTATAGAAACGACCCTGGAGATTAACCACTAAAACATCTAAGAACGGGATACAATTAAAACGGGAAGAATTGTGAGTAAAACATAAATCGGGATGGTAGGAGTTTAAAACAGTGAGAATAGGGGAGTGGTCAGTGCTTTGATGTAGACAAAAAATGTCGTCAACATATCTCGCCCACATTACCACTCCTAGGTGGATCTGGGAACTAACTGTTGGAAAAAAGAAGAATAGTAAATCAATGATCTTGAAATACTTTTAGACTGACAACACTGTAATATAAAAAACATGAACAAAGGAGTGTTGGTTTTGTTTACAAAATTAGTAATTGTAATGTAAATTGTTAAATGTTCTTTTCTATCTCTCTTTGAAAATAATAAATTTAAAATACTTTCATAAAAGGTAAAATCGCCTAATTCTTTAAAGCCACTTCAGCTGTAAGTAAACTTGTTATTTGTTGTTTCATTGTCTGAACCTTAAAAGATTCCCAACATGGTAGCAGAGCGTGGTTCTTTTTGAATCGCGGTAAAATATATATATAAAATATAAATAAAAACAGAAATGGCTGTCAGCGAAGATATCTCAAATATTGTGAGACTTAAAAATCCTGAAAATTTTGATTTATGTAATTTTCAGATAACAATTATTTTCAAAGCAAATGGCCTTCTAGATATTGTAAATGGAAAATCGTTGTTTGAAGACTTGAAAGATGAAACTGGAAAAGATAAATGGAGCCTAAAAGACGCCAAAGCACAAAAATACATAATGTTAACCATTGAAAAGAATGTTTTAACACACATTCTAAATTGCAAAACTTCAAAAGAAATGTATGAAAAACTAGTAGCCATTTATCAAAGAGAAGATGAGCAATTAAAATGCAAATTACTACAAGAATTTCATGGATTCAAATTTGACAAAAATACAGATATGGCAACAAATATAAGCAGAATGCAAAATTTAGTATTCAAACTAAATAATGTAAAACAAGAAATTGAGGAAAGCTTTGTAATTTCTAAAATATTGAGCATTTTGCCAGACTACTTTAATTACTTCAGCACAGCATGGGACTCGACACCAAAAAGTGAGAAAACGTTAACAAACTTAATATCAAGACTATCACTTGAAGAAACTAAACAAAAAGTAAAGCCTGAAGAGGGAATAGCCATGAGTGCTACTAAAGTAAAGCAGTGCTTTAACTGCAAAAAGAGCGGGCACTTAGCAAAATATTGTAGACTAAATAAAAAATGGTGTACCATCTGTAAAAAGACAAATCATACTCAAGACCAATGCTTCTTTAAGAAATCTCAAAATAAATTCCAGGAAAATATTCCTTGCCGAATTTGTAAAAAGACAAATCATAAAGAAAAGGATTGCTTTTTCAGAAACAAAAATGAAGAAAAATTGTCCTTTTTTGCAGGAGAGACTTTAAAATGTAAAAATGAGGAATTGCTAGAATTTATTGTAGACAGTGGCTCAACAAGCCATATGATAAATAGTAAAAAGTTTTTACTAGATGAAGTAGATTGCAACTCAAAAATATCAATAGCAAAAAAGGAAGAAACTCTAATAGCAAAATCAGCCGGAAAAATTCAAGGGAAGAAATGTGATCTCAAGGAGGTGATGTTTGTACCAAACTTGACAAATAATTTACTATCGGTAAGTGCCATTACCAGAAATAAAGGCAAAGTCGTCTTTGAAGATGAAAAGGTATTTGTCGTAAAAAATGGAAAAAAAGTTTTAGAAGGAGAAAAACAGGAAAATGGACTCTATACAATAAATATAGAAACAGAAACCCCCGAAATTGAAGAATCTCACCTAACAGCTACCCAAAATGAAGAAATGCTAAAATGGCACAGAAAAATGGGTCACATAAGTTTTTCAAGCTTAAAACAATTAAAATCTATGGTAAATGGAATAAACATAGAAAAAATAAGTCAAGATGAAATTTGTGAAACATGCATTAAAGCTAAACAGGTAAGAAAGCCATTCAATTCCATTAGAACAAAATCAAAAAGGCCTTTAGAAATAATCCATACAGATGTATGTGGACCTTTAGATCCCACTACCCATGACAACAAAAACTATTTTCTAACATTTCTTGATGACTACACACATTTTTGTCATGTGTATTTGTTACAAAATAAATATGAAGTAAAAGGATATCTAAAAGAATTTATTACATAAGCAGAAAACCAAATGAATCTAAAAGTTTCAAAAATAAGATGTGACAATGGCGGAGAATATGTAAATGAAGATATAAAATCCTGGTGCAAAGCTAAAGGAATCATTATGGATCTCACCATACCTCACTCACCTCAGCTAAACGGCAAAGCCAAAAGATTAAATAGAACCCTGATGGAGAAAACTAGAGCTCTTTTGATTGATTCTGGTGTAGAAAAATACATGTGGGGAGAAGCTGTAAGGGTTTCAGCCTATTTGCTGAACCGAAGCCCTACTCGAGAATTAGAGAAAACCCCTGCAGAACTTTGGTTCAACAAAAGACCAAATTTGTCAAACTTACAACTTTTTGGTTGTGAAGCTTATGTCAAAACCCTAAAACACATAAAGAAATTGGAAGACAGAAGTAAAAAATATACCTTTATAGGTTATGCATTAAATGGTTATCGCCTTTGGGATGAACAAAGCAAACGAATCTTTACAGCTAGAGATGTAATTTTTTTAGATAAAGGATGTATAAATAAAGAAGAAAAAATACCTATTGTCGAACCAGAAGAAGAATCTGAAGACCAACTAGAATTAAATGAAGAACCAAGTCTACCAGAAGTCTCTGAAGACAAAGAAGATATCCCTACAAAACCAAGTACTTCAAACCAAGAAGTAGTTTACAAACACCATCAAGATATGAAGACTTCTATTTAGAACGGGATGGAACAACAGAATCAGCTCTTCTAACTTACTCGGAAGCTATATCTGGTCCAAATCAAGAAAAATGGAAAAAGGCAATAAAAGAAGAAAAAGAGTCTCTTGCCAAAAATGAAGTTTGGGAAATAGTAAAAGAAAATGAAGCGTCAAACAAGAAGATTCTGACCTCTAAATGGCTCTTTAAAGTGAAAGAAGATGGCCGCTACAAAGCAAGACTAGTTGTAAGAGGCTTTGAACAAGAAGCAGTCATTGATTATGATGAGACATTCAGTCCAGTTATAAGCACTGTCTCTTTAAGGATATACTTTGCTCTAATGGCTAAGAGAAGGTTTGTTTTTAAAACATTTGACATAAAAACAGCTTTTCTATATGGGTTTTTGGATGAAGAAATATATGTTCAATTGCCAGAAGGTTATAAAGGGAATATATGTAGGTAAAGAAAGGCATTGTATGGTTTAAAGCAAGCCCCATTAAAATGGAATGAAAGATTAAAAACCTTTCTCAAATCCCAAGATTTCATACAACTAAAATCAGAGCCATGTCTTTTTAAAACCAACAAAGGAAATGTGTACCTTGCAATATATGTAGATGATGGTATCTTAATGGGAGATAATGAAGAAGAATTAAATAATATTTTAGAAAAACTATCCCAAGAGTTTGAAGTTAAAATAAACACAATGATCCAAGAACTTTTTTGGGAATAAATTTGTGCTTTGAGGAAAAAAATAAAATTTTACTTTCACAAGAAAATTATGCAGAATCAGTTCTTGAAAGATATAATATGCAAAACTCAAAACCAGTACCCACTCCCATTACAGATGTAGCAAAAGAAGTAGACAAAAACTTAGAAATATCAAATGATAACAAATTTCCCTACAGACAAGCAATTGGAAGCCCTTTATATTTGACAAACAAAACTAGACCAGACATGGCCTTTGCCACAAATTTTGAAAGCAGGTCAATGCATGATCCTACAACTCAAGATATTATAAACATCAAAAGAACCCTAAGATATTTAAATCACACCACCAATTTAGGCATATCATATGATGGAGAGATGCCATTTGAATTAAATGTGTATTGTGATTCTGACTTTGCTGGAGATATTAAAACTAGAAAAAGTACCACAGGATATGTAGTTTACTTATGTGGAGGTCCTATAAGTTGGTGCTCCAGAAAGCAACCTGTAATTGCCCTTTCCAGCACTGAAGCAGAGTTCATTGCTGCAGCAGATGCATGCAAAGAAGTGTCATACATAAGATCCCTATTAGAAGAATTAATTACTGATAATTTTGATATAAATCTCTATGTTGATAACCAAAGCACTATAAAATTATAAAATCAGGCCAATTCACCACTAAAACTAAACATATTGATGTCAAATATCATTTTGTGAAAGATCAAGCTCAAAAGTTTAACCTGATATATTATCCAACAGAACACCAAATTGCAGACATCCTAACAAAACCTCTAGCCAGACCAAAGTTTGAAAAATTCAAATCCCTTCTTATGACAACCATTTAAAACATAAGTCAAGTGAAGAAACTGTTGAATGTGATAAGATCACTGATTTAAGAGGGAATGTTGGAAAAAAGAAGAATAGTAAATCAATGATCTTGAAATACTTTTAGACTGACAACACTGTAATATAAAAACATGAACAAAGGAGTGTTGGTTTTGTTAACAAAATTAGTAATTGTAATGTAAATTGTTAAATGTTCTTTTCTATCTCTCTTTGAAAATAATAAATTTAAAATACTTTCATAAAAGGTAAAATCGCCTAATTCTTTAAAACCACTTCAGCTGTAAGTAAACTTGTTATTTGTTGTTTCATTGTCTGAACCATAAAAGATTCCCAACACTAACCATCGGTCGAAATGTGACATTACAATCTCAGCTGCGATTGTAGAGAGAGGACTGCCCATGGGGGAGCCTCTTATCTGCAAGAAAAAGCGCCCATTAAACTCTAGGGTGTTCATGCCCCCCCCCCCCCCCTAGGGTGTTCTGGCTTGGACACGTGCAAATTGTATTTTATTTTTGATATTCCAGGGCACTCTCATGCCACACGCTGGTACATCTTTTTTTTATTTTCCTCTTTTTATCGCTAAGCCCCTGACGACTCCAATTAAAACTTTGATTTCTGGTCACTGATCTTCGCCCTCATTTATCCTGCATGCGCACGTCTTAACGACTAATTCATAAAACCCATAACAATCCCCCTTATCTTACTATTCGATTGTGGTACAGTGACTTTATTCGGTCCTTAAATTTACATGTGAAACATGGCCTAGGTTTTCCGCGCCGTGCACATTAAATGGTTTGGGACTTGAGTCAAGGTGACATTGCCTCAACCTAGTAATAACTAACCCTCAACCCTTTCTAACGCCCATCACGAAGAGATCATGATTGACCCATCCAATCAGTTATATTTTTACCTATAATCATTATATGTTCTCTATTAATTATTTTATTCCTATTTTTATTTTTACTTGTATGATTAGTATTAGTTGTTTATACTTTATTATCTCTTATGGATATACAGAAATCAACCCCATTTTATATACCAACTCATTTCAATTAATTTTTAAAAATTACCTACTTAATAACAGTCTTCCTATTCCGCTCTCTTAAATCGCTCCATATGAATCCTCTCACATCCGGGGCCATCTGTGATGATTTAAGACCATGGAATTGTTGTAAATAATCCAGATATCTACTACCACATATTTCACCACGTGACTGTATATAACTTGTTATTTACTGCAAATAGAAAGCATCAAAGAACATCAATCTGTACCGCGTAAGACTCTAATAAAGTATAGCAAATGTACAGATAGAAAGAATGGAGAATAACAGCAGAAAATTAAGGTTAAACCTAATCAGGCTTAAGTGAGAATAAGAAAGTAGGCCTATCGAGACCAGTCCTATTTTTACGAGGTCGTGGCCCTCCTGAATGATGTAACTCCCCCCCCCCCCCCTGTTTACGTCAGAAAAGGGCAGTGACCTGCTTGGACCCAGTGAGGCTATAAAAGGAGGCCCCAAGCCTCAGTTAGTTAGAGAGTCTTTGTTTCAGCCCCAGTCCGCAGGCCGCTCCTATAGAGGTACACCCTTTCCTGCCAGAAATCTCCTCGTCTCATTCCTTCTTGACGTTCAGACGCTTCTTAGTGGAATCTCTGTTTGTTTATTTCACCTTTGGCCCAACTGTGTCGCCTTCCACCACGACTGCACGGTAGAGGTGACATCGAGGTTCGTCTAGCATCAGGTAACACTGGTCCCAGAGGTCCCAAAATATCACATATATGCTTCGAGAAATTGCTCTTCCGCAAACATCACATAATCTTTTATTAGAACAATTATATACACACACAAAAGCCTTTATTAGGGACTTGCCCCATACAGATTCTCCCAATTGAGTAAGGTAATAATCATCTTGTGTTATTTACATAGAAATTGAACTGGCTTTACTCTTCGTCTCAAAGTCATTCACTTGTTGACTGGTCCTTACATAATGATGATCTAAAATATGTATAGTAAGCTATTGCCTTAGATTTGTTTGCTGATATTTTCATTAGAACAATTATAATAGGATGGATTAGCACGCCATCTGTTATGAGAAATTGAAACTATTTTAGACGCGTTTGATTCTTTTAAAAACTCAATAATTATAACTACTGACCTTACTGCAATGAAAGTTTAACATGTGAATACAGAATTTAATCATAGTTTGTTTCGAAATATAATTATATATACAGTAGAACTTGGATAATTCGAACTTCTTTAAATCGAAAACCTCTTTAATTCGAATATTTATCTTGGTCCCTAGAAGCCTTAAGCCTTTATTCAAAACATCTTTAATTCGAATCTTTGGATAATTCGAATTTTTTTATGGTCCCTTGGGGTTCGAATTATCCAAGTTCGACTGTATATGGAGAGAGTATTAGTTTGTTCAACGAATAGGCCGAGAATGATAGCAAGCCCCAAACTAATAAAATTTGCTTTATAAATTAAATTAAAAAAATTGTATATATTTTAAATCGGTGTATATTTATAGTTTACTAGTATGTTTAGATGTTGAAACACCAGAGTATCTTTTGTTAGCTTGCCCCCTGACTAACCAAATTGTACTTGCTTACTTTGAGATAATGCCAAATCATCTTTCTGTATATTCTCAATCTTATGAAAACTTTGGTAAGTTTAGAGCTATTTGTACACAAATTTATAAATCACTACTAATTCATCGTGTAAATAATTAAAGATATATATACAGTAAAACCCCGCTAATACGAATCCCGGATATAGTGAACCTTCCCTTATAACGAACCTAAGGCGATTCCCGATTCCATTCCATTGAAAATACCATCGTTATAACGAATTTTGCGATTTAACATGACGAACTACCACTATAACGAACCTATTTTCGGTCCCAAAATGATAAAAAATCTATTAAAAATACTATGCTTATAACGAACTTAAAATTGCAATTAATAAAAAATTAAAACAACAAAATTTTGAGCATGTTTCAACTCGAGGATCGCGATTTCAAAACAATAAATTTAGCGGCTTTTTTTGTTTTCAATTACATTATATTTTTGCTGTATATTGTATAAAATTTTACACATTATACCTTTTATTGAATAAAATATGTTTGTAACCATTACATTTGAAATAGAAAAAATGCAAATGGCTTCCAAAATAGAGAAAAAAAAAAAACGTTATTACTTAAAAAAAAAAGCAATTTTCAAAATTTTTCATAGTGAAACACAGGAAAAATTCAAAACATGTTAAAATAAGAAAAGATTACTTTTCTATTATAATAGAATATAATATTCTATTTTTTATAATATAAAATAGAAGGCTATTAAAATTGTTTACCAAAAGGAATCTACCTCAACTTTTGCCGCGATCGTACGTGTTAGGGCAAAAAAAATAAAGTCCAAATAAACGGGCCCGCGATGCAACCAAATTTATTTTCATGCCATTAACTATGGCGATTTTGAGGCCAGCAATGGTTTGCATGACAGGATCAAAACAAATGGAATTCTAGACTTAAGAAGAATATATGGAAACATGAAATAGAAGAAAAACACATTAATTTTATTTGAAAGGTGAAATGCTTGAAGAGTGCTTTGAAGCAACAAGGTATTAGAGCCATATTTTCAAGTAAAATTGTATTATATAATGTGGTAAAGATGTTTTAAAATCATTTTATATCTTTGAATATTTTTTAAATAAAACTTTGCCTAGGATTTGTCTTCAATGTAAGGAAATTGGTCAATTTAGGGAATTAAAACAGTGACCTCTATTAAGAGGTAGTCTCTTCCAGTGTGTATGGCTGTTCTTTAATTATACGGTCTAAAATTTTTGAAAAGTAAAAAAAAAAAATTGCCACACCGTGGCTATAGTGAACCAAAAGCTCTGTCCCATTGGGGTTCACTATAGAGGGGTTTTACTGTATATGTAAATAATTCTAATATAGCACAATAGACTTCGTACTTCTGTAATAATTAATATATATAGTCACGACCGTCTGTTTAGAGCATTTGTTGGTTGGAAGTATGTTTGGAAAAAAATATGGCTAATAAACTTCTTTTTTTATTTAGTTCCAGACGTTTTTTTCAGTGACTGGCTATCACTCTCCTCAGGATAATGACACCTTCTTCCTTCAACCCCCCACTTACCCTACATTGTCACCCCACGATATATTTTCCATATACAAAGAATTAACTTTAGAAATTGTTTTCAAATATAAATGCGTGCTTACAAAATTCATATTTTTAAACAGAGGCGCAATATTATAATATTTAAATAATGTTATATTTGAAATATAATCTGCAAAAATATAACAAATAAAATATATTTGACTACATTTTTTTTTTCAAGTCTTTGAATTCTCAAATGAAAAAAAATTACATAAAATTATTTCAAAAATGGATTTTAATAATATGTGGGACACGATGTTACCATTTATAGGCGAAAGAAATAAGGTGCGTCGTTGGTATAGATCTGATAAAATTGTGGAAATGAGTAGGTATTTAACACAAAAACTGAACCTCGATAAAACAATAATAATTTCTAATTTTGAAAAAATTGTGATTGAGGACATAAACTATTTTTCTCGTGAATTAAGTGTACTAAACGGTCGAGATTTGTTAAAGGGATTTTATCAATCCTATGATATATACTATATTGAAGTTGTGTTCATTTCTAATATTATCTCCGTACTCTATGGTGTAGAGGAAAAATACCTTTTCAAAAATAGTGGGAACCACATAGAATATTGGAGACAAAAGGTTTTAGATCTTCACGGTTATAGAATGGTCAAATCATTTTTTGATTTCTTACATTGTTGTCGAAATCAGTCTGGTGAATTACGAGAGGATTTTAAAAATGTTACAAATAAATTTTTAGATGTCGTTTATCATTCTGATAAAAAATATGATAATAAGTATGAAGCGTGGTTACATCATGTTGCAATTCCATATACAGAAATATTCATCGAAAATCACCGAGCTAAAAATTATGATCTTCGTAGATCGAACAATCCAGCTGAAATATACAAGTATATAAAAAACGAACTAAAATTATTTTCTGATAGTTATGCTGATGGTTGGAATATCACCATTGGAAAATATATGTTTGATCAATTAATCTTTGATAAATTGATTTCAGTGACAGAAACACCAGAGCTAGCTCTGAAATTAATCAAAAAATATTTTTTTATTTATAACCAAATTGATTTTGAACACTTGAAAAATCATTTTGTAAATAGATTAGTAAAGACAATTACGTGTACGGAATCCGATATCAATTTTATACTCAATGTTGATGCTATTGTAAAGTTTTTGAAGGGAAACGCAGTTAATGGCCCGAAATATAAATTTGCAAAAATGTTATTAGGAACCATTTTCGAAAGTATTTATACACTCTTTAAAAATAACAATACATCGCTTATCAAACTTGTGGTTTCATCAATTGATTATGTCATTAGAAATATGAAGACACATTGGTATAATAGCATAACAATGAATCATAATTTGAAAAAAAAGATTTTTGAAACTCTGGGATATTTATCCAATCATTTGGATGAATTGGAAGAAGAGTATGTCGAGTCATTAGTTGAGCGATTGAAGAAAAATGCTTCAAAAACTTCTCTAACAATCGAGGAAATGACATTAACCAAAATGGCGGATATAACCAAGTATAGATTCAGAAAGACATTCCAGGTTATCAAGGATTTTGAAACAAACAATAATATCAATTTGAAATATGCGAGAATATTTATAAAAAAACCATCGAGGATCTCAATGAAAACTGAAGTTTATAAATACGATTTTTCATCTTTTGACAATGAATCTTTTCTGGATAGTCTGAAACTCCCAGAAGAAATGAAGAATAGCAAGGCTCTCTACTCGAAGCTTTATATAAATAATGCCAAACTTAATGGTAATTCTAAGAAATTGCAATTTCTTTCATTCCACGGTTCTGTAGAAATAGGTCTTTGTTATAGAGGTGGCCAACAAGCTATTATGAAACCTATCCAGGCTGTAACATTGCTTCAATTCCAAGAGACAGATTCGCTAGCATTCTTGGAACTTCAAGAACTAACCTTGATTGACAAAGTTATTTTGGCGAAATCAGTTCAAGGGCTGGTTGAAGTAGGACTTCTAAATTTGGACACTGAAGTTCTGTGTGAAACTTCCAATATCCTAATCAACCTACAAGTGGAATCTAAGGGCAAGACCCTGCATGTTCCCCTACCTGACTTCAAGATGAAAGAACCTAAATTTCAAGGTTCTCAAAACCTTTCAACCCAAGCTGCCATCGTCAGGTCGGTCAAATCCCACCATCCCCATCCTGTCACCCACCAGATCCTTCTAAGAGAAGTCCAAGGCCGAGTACAGAAATATTTCAACTTGGATGAGAAGACCTTCCAAGATGCTCTGGCCCATTTAATCGATATGGAAAGTGTCTATGTTGAAAATGGGAAATATAGCTACCCTGTTTAATAACCCAGTTTCCCCAAATCAACTAGATTTAACCTCTGAGTCTAGAACGATAGCTATTTGAGAACCTTAGCGTTTTACCTTAATCAAAATATCGATAAATAAGGTGTAAATAAAATTATAAAAAATTTTCTATATAATATTTCAACTCTATATTTGAATGTAAATTCATGTTTGAATAAATTGATTCATAAATTATTGTATGTTTCACTAAATTTTTAAATTTATTTTTATAATATACAATGTAACATAAATATTTACTTGCAATGTGTTTTTTTTCTATAACATTCTCAAATATGATTTCTACATACTTTTTTACAGCAATGACATAAGTTATTGAATATGAGAGCCTTTTTTTAATAATATACAATGTATATGATAAATGCCGCTATTAAATCATCCTATATTTTATTTAGTAAGAAAAAGTAGATTTCTTTAAAACCTTTTGTATAAATTTCACTCCCACAGTTTTTATTTCCACTCTGTCACACACTGGCGAAAATATCTAAATATTTTAAACTTTTATTTATATTAGGAAACATAAAAAAAAATAATTGTAGCTAATTCGATTGAAATAATTTTACTTTATGTAGATCAATTCTTATTATATAACTACCATTTTCACTATTTAGCAACTCTCAGGTAAGTCGACATCTCTCCCTAAAGGACACTTTGGCTCTGCAATTAAAAATGAAAGTTTTGAAAATGAAAATTGTCCTTAATAGTGAGGTGTCCGCTAA